>ML986634.1:247811-266108 GCA_010094045.1 Lojkania enalia
ATGCTATAGATATAGAAGAATAGGCTACTATACTATATAGTACGATAGAATGCAAGAAAGTATAATATTTTGCGAAAAGTAGTCGCGATTTTAGTATGGTCTTAGCATTATGATTAGCTCGCTTGGGTAATCAGCTTGTTTATACTATACGTTATAGGTTTAGAAAGATATATAAAACCTAATCTTATATAGCTAGATAATTAAGAGTAGATTATTATTATCTAAAGTATCTATATAGTAGGGTATATAACCCCGCCTTTTATTATCTATAAAGGGTATATCTATATCTCTACTTAGTATAAGGAGATAAATATACTATATAATTAAAAGGTTTTAGTATCTAAGAATCGTTAGATAAATAATATACTTAGATTTAAGTAGTTAAAGTACTTTAATACTTATATAAAGGCGTATTAGATAGAGATATATTAGCTACTAATTCTAGATAGCTATAAAAGCTACCTTAACTAGAATTTTAAGGACTACTACCTTAAGAATAAGATCCTTACCTTATATATACCAGTCTATTTATTATATATCCTCTAGCTACTTAATATAGTTTACTTTAGGCCTTTAAAGTAAAAGTACTTTTAATATATATAAGACTTAGCACGCTAGTATATCTTCTATATTAATAAGAAAGATTTTCTACCAGCTTTTAGAAATATATTTTTTAACGTATTTATATATAATAACTATTAAAAAGCCTTTAAAGTATTAGATTTAATCCCTTTAAACGTATAGGTAGTATTTAAACGCTTTAAAGTACAACTATATACTCTACTAAGACTTTCTATACTATAAACGCTATAGGTATTAAAAACTTTAAATAATACGCTTAAATTTTTATTTTAATTAAAACTTATATAAAATTCTTTTAACTTATTACCTATAATAATAAAGAGCGGGTTTATATAGCTTATTAAAGGAGCTAAATTAATACTATACTAGAATACGCTTATAAACTCTTAGATTACTAAGTTTAAAGAATAAATAGAAACGCTAGCTAAACGAAAATCGCGTAAGAGAAAGCGGATATAGTAGAATAGAACGATAAAATATAGTAAAGGATTAGTATAAGTAGCTAATAAAGCCTTTAGAATGCTCTAGAGCTTAAAGAGAGCTTATTATATAGATAGATAAGAGAGGACTTAACTAGATATATAATAATATAAGAACTGTAGTAGAACTAAGTATAATACGCGAATGTATTAGGTAGATAGATCTATTTCTTCTAAGTTAAATATAAGTACCTAGAATATTTTTTCAGATAATTCTAATAATAGTTTAACTAGTTAAAGTTGGTAGGTTTAGAATGCTAAGAAATCTTAGCTTACTTAATAGGGTAACTTACTTAATAGTACTTTATATTATTAAATACTATTATATAATATTAAATTATACTAGATATTAGCTAATATACTCTTTCTTAGATATATAAATATAGTCTACTAGCTATATTTTAATTAAGTAGTATAGTTTCTTATCTCCCTCTCTAAGATAAGATTTGCCTCTTACTATATCAACTATAAATACTAGGGTAGCATTAATAGAAGCAGAAAATATACGCCTTAAACACCTACTAAAAGCTGCTAACCCTTTAAAACCGCGTAAAAGGTCTAAATAGATCTATAGGAGAGGATTATAAATATCGAGAATATTAAGAAGGCTTAGAACTAATTAGATGCTAAGTAGGCCCATAAAAGGGCAATTTCTATAGAGGAGGCTGCTGCCGAGGCGGCAGCAGCTACTACAGCTGCAACTCTCGAATCTATATATAATAAGTGATAATTGTAAGGGTATATATACTATTCTACACCCAATGATCGGCGATATTGATTATTCGTACCTTTTGGTTGCAGTAGCGCAGTGGTGTAGAGCCGTGCTTCTGACAGTAATTATCTATGTAAATTACTTTATTATATAGTATTCCGGTAGGGTGGCTAGTTTTGGGCAACTGCGCAGGAACCCTACATGCGCAGGAACTATATAGCCGAGCTTAATTATACCATTCTCTGGAATTTGTGACGGGACGCTAGTACAACGTATAGGCACTCTCGACCACTATAGGACTAGTCTAACGGCGATCGGCGGCGATCATGACCCAAGAGAGGTCCTTCTAATATAGCTACTCCTCACTGGATGCTACACCTATCCTTGTGTCTCTACCGATTGTTAACGCCAGCTAGGAGTGATATCGTCCTCGGTTTTATTTCCATCGTGGGCCGTGTCACTCTCGGATTGTGTCCGATCCAAAGAAGGGTGATTCCTTGATGTGGTGATGGCAATTAGTAGAACAGTGGTGGAGATTGTAAGGCCGGTTGGTGAGTGGGCATCGAGAGCTACGCGGCTCGACTCTAGGTATTGATGATGGTCTGGCAGGCGAGATCATGCAGGTTTCTGTGAAGATTCGTCCAAGCCTCGATAGCCGCGCGCTCCTCGGAGCTGCACACCATTCTCAATTTTTGAACCCCCCTTCTCTTTTGATCGAGCACTTTGCTGAAGCGCCGACTTGAGCAAGAAAGATCCAACCTATTAAGGATAATACTACCCTCATGTGACAGTAGTATTAGGTGGTTACGAACTTGGCCAGAGTAGCTAACATATTCGACGGATAGGCTTCGTCACTAATACGGTCACGAACTCAATAACTCTAATGAACTAGTAGCGCTAAGTATCACTAAGAGAATGATTGATGAGCCATTTCTGTATCCTTCCGTATCCCTTCGGCTTTACGCTGGTCTGATTTCAATCAGCCTAGTAGAGCGATGCTCTTCTATCATGGCGTCGCGCACTCAAACCGTTCATCTACCAAGGGTGGTGAACCCTACATGCGAGCATCAGTGGCATAATAACAAAAATTTTGCACGCCAGGATAGCTGGGAGCAGTGCCACATGTTGCGACAATAGAACATGACCCAAAACTTGATTCTTGAATAATCTAGCTCGAGGATGGACGGTAAGCAGTGATGCAGCGGGTCAGCGAAGGGTCAAAGTTGTCGAGAGTTTAGTAGAGGCAGCGAGTATCTTAACCAATACTAAACACTTGAGCGGGGGATGTTATTCGCATCTTTCCGGAAAAAAAGAAAAGAAAAAGCTAGATCTTGGCGGAATGCATCTTGTATGGAGGATTTCCTTAGATCGCTGTCAAGGCAATAATAATGGAGATACTGTCGACGACGGACGTACTTCAATGGAGCGTAAGCACTCGTATCATGCGGTACAGCCGCCCAGCCCCATACACCCACGCCAGTCAACTATATTCACACCAAGCATTCGTAGTACCCTTGAGGGGTGCTATGCGATTATGGGGAACTCCGATAGACGTAAACGGCAACTCCCACCTTCAACTCAATTTCCAAAATGAGCTCACGGATGCAGAGCTAACAAAAGTGTTGGACACAAATCGCCTCAAGTCTCAATGCGCTTCTAATTTGAATTGATCTCCTATATCGAGCGCAAAAAACACACATTCACTATTTCCAACTTTCCTGGCACGTCTCCGCATCATATGGCGGCCGATATACAATATTCCCATACCTATCCACGAAGCTGCAACTGACAACGTCACAAAGATCAACCCACTTCAGGAAAAATCGGACTCTGAGTGAGCTATCTTTCACCAATTCTCCTGTTGTAGAGCTAGAGGAGGTACCAGAAGCTGCAGATACCGAGAAGACGTTAACTAGTGTCATGCGTTTTGGACTTCTGCAATCAGCATGGAGCTCAGCCGATGTTCTGTTGGCGAGGTGCGTGAAAACGCTATCCGGACTCTTAGGTCCCATGACGGCGGCTGTTGTGAAGTTCATCTATGCGCTGTGAGCTAGAAACTAACCAGAGGGCTTGTACATATACTACAACGCACCAGCGCATGGCTTGCGAATGTCAAGTTCGTCTCAACTTTTGCAATTAATCCTTCGTCTAACCTAGCGCTTCCTTGCACTTCTATCTCAGATATTCGAAGCCTTGCAACATCTAATGTATTGTGGTTGATGTTTAGAGACAGGTAGCATTTCCGTTTGCTATCTGTAGACTGGACATTGGGTCCGTACGCCGCGAGGCTGTTTGGCGTGATACCATTTGTGTTATAAATGACATCGAAATACGAGCCATTTTGCGCAAATGAGGCCTGTACATTGAAGGGACAGTTGGCAAGGTATATGTCAGAAATAGCTAGGTCAGAAGGAACTGCAATACATGATAAGACAAGAGTCGCCGCAAAGAGCAGATGTGTGAGAATCGAGGAATCCATGATTCTACCCAAAAATCACAATGAGCAAGTGTTCACTCCACGGCCTAAGTAATATGTTCATTTCGTCTTGAAATTGTCCGATCATGCTACGTTGTGTTGCATTGCGTCGCAGTTGCCTTTAATCAGGATAAGTTCGGACCCTGCTCGCATGAGCTGCATCCTAGCATATGACCTCAAGGCATATTTCTCTTTCGGCGAAGCCTCGCCAATATTCCTAATCCGTATAAGGAAGCATCCGCTCCGAATCTCTACACGAAACTACCAGGACCAGTCACGGCTTGTAGACCACGTAATATCTGCTCGGCTACCAATTCCTAGTTGGTGTTTAAACTTAGAACTACTCGCTTCGGCCCGCACCTTTGGGCAAGACCTTCAACCTTATATCTAGTTCGAACCAGAAGCAGGCATTCTCAAATATATGCATGCAAATTTCAATTCGAATTGATAGCATAATATACTAGAGTCAAGCGGCTTGCTATAGTAAAGGCTGTCTAGATCGTGTCATGGTCTATCAAGCTTGATACATTCACTAGTCAAGTAATCCATGTGTTTGCTTATCTAGCCCTTCCAAACTGCTGGGCCTGGGGCGATATAGTCCGACAAACTTGTTTGGCTCTCCTGCGCCCACCCAATCCAGAGACCTAAACTAGCATTAGGAGGATGTATTCTAACGGCAATAGCATGTATGACCGACTCACCAGGGTCCATAATATCATAACTTCCCGGGAACTTTGCGAAGTCATAGCCTTGGAGGGACCCACCGCCACGCCCAATAATGTTTATATGAGCGCAGTTAACGTACCACTGCGTGTAGTTGAAAGACGAAGTTGGCATAAACTGTTCAATGCGCAAGAGATATTTCCCAGCTGGGGTTGTCTCCGGGATTGTGAAATTGACCTATTCCAGTTACGTTAGGTTCGATATCAAGATCGGAGATGACTCAAATATGGCAAAGGGAACCAAATAGAAAGGAAATAAATGAATACCGAGTCTTTCTGATAGGTTGCCCATTCAGTCTCACTGGCCGAAGTGAAACTCGCAATCTTGAACCATTCCGCCTCCTCCCCAATGCCACTGAAGTTCTCGAGCTCTCCATTCGGTGCTTTAGATAGATAGATCTGAGCTGGGCCTGGGTGAAAAATGGTGGCCTTTTACGATTAGTTCCCTAATCATGCTACAAAAAATAGAAATAATTGAGAGTGCTGACCGGGTACGCCCGTGCTGGGTTCATCGAATCATACAAGCGAAAGCCTAACTCCGATCCCGCCACGACATCTGCAGTCTGAGTCTTGGTTGCTGACGCAAAGGCGGAACGGCCGCAGGTTATGTCAATACTGTCGATGTTAAACTGTGGAGCTATCTTGCCGAGCGAATCGGCTGTGCCAGCAAATACTGGATCTTCGCCGACGTCTCTGTTCGAGGTTTAGAGGTAAATTCTGCAGGTCAAAGGCTCGAGAGAAGTGCATAGGGCTGTCTCACCGAACATATTTGAAGTCTGGGGTAGTGGACTGGTTTACGATGAGGTGCGAGAACATGTCTGCCTTTCATTAATCGCTTGCATCAGCCGAGTAAATCTGAATCAGGCACTAACAATGCGCGCTGGTTTCCAACACCAAAAGAGCCGCAACCACTGGGAATGAAGTGCACTTCATGTTGGATGATTGAGAAGACAACAAAGATTCGCTTGAAGTTGCAGTGAGGACCACATTCCTCGCTATAAGAAGTCGTAAGTGTCTCCCAAGCTTTGGCCCCGAGAATGATGTCGCCATGGATATTACTGGGTAGAGTAAAGGACAGTCATATAATCTCATATATCTGAGTGTTAAGCGTGTGCTCATTTGTGGACTATATAGGATCCTTGGCGGCATGTTCTATAATTGAACGTAAATAACCGATCCAAATGAAGTACACACCTATGCACTGCATTCCGTATTCTTGGGCACGAGCGACGTAGAAGTCGATATCAAAGCAGGTTTTAAGCTATTTTGGGAAGTGAACATCGACATAGATTGGGATTGGTTTCGGAAATTAGCCAACGCATATAGTGATTGGAACTATCCTAGTATTGCATAGATTAACATGCTAGATAAACGAGCGCTGCACCTTGCCAAGAGAACGCGCTCTACCAAAAACTCTATTGTAATGCTACAGCATAATTCTCAATCACGTTATAATGAGAGCAGAATATCCCGAGCTATCTCGGCTATAAATCAAAATCAAAATCAGGGTACAAGACATACTTTAGCGATTTACGACGTCTCCGACCGTACAATTCAAAGACAACGCACGCAGAATCCCTTCACGAGGCAATCGCGAGGCCAATTCAAAGAAGCTTACTAAGCTTGGAGAGGAGGTAAAGATTTGCCATTAGAATCAGCGTATTCAGACAGTGGAGCAAGCGCCAACCGCTAAACGCGAAATACCTACTTCATGACTATCTTTCCGGCAGCGCCTTTACTAAATGGTAGGTCGGCTGATTTATGTGGGATTATCTAGGGGGACATAGATACGAATCCCAGAACACAGAGGGGAGGGGGTTTGGCCGCCGTTGAACCACTGCTGAAACTTTTTGGTATCTAGAAACCAACTTCTAGAACTGTTGTAATGTCTGGCGATGGTATCTGTCCACTTTTGGAGGAAATCAACCAATGACAACTACGTTAAAAGTTTATGATGATCGTGCGTAGCTTCTTGAGCCGTAAGTAGCATTTGTTATCAAGTAATGGACATAACTCAAGTAAAATCTCACTCTCCAAGTATTAGTTTATTCGTCCTACATTAGCGGTAATGACATTGGTGTTATGGTCTATATATTTCGTCACGCCCAAACTTTCTCTTACGCCTGCTCGTATTTGTTTCTCACTATGCCTTGTTCTATTTGAAACCATTTTACGGCAGTGGTCGAAAATGAATTTCAGTTCGTCGTTTTCGCCTGCTTGACTCTGGGAATCTTTGGCTTGAGGGAGATGCTTGTCAGCTAGATACTTGCTCAGCGAAGAGAAAAAAGGCACAGTTCTATCAGAGAACTCCAAGAGGCGCCGTACCAAGCACATGTGGGCTGACTTTACAATATAAATTTTTGCTCACTCCTCGAGAGAAACACAATTAAACTGGAAATTACCAAATTTTTTGGATCTAGCGTGCTTTGCCGACGTTAGGTAGCGGTTTAGAAGCGGGGCGTCTGAGTTGGCTGCGCAATTGTGCCACACAATCGCTAAGACCGATGGTGTAACTGTCTCATGCTGCGCCGAAGGCGAACCTCAACCAATATCGCCTTGGTTGTGGAGCCATTCTGATCCCTGGACCTGCTACCATTTTCATATCTAACTCGGATACACCTCACTATATGAACCGTTTTAGACCTCGCTACAACAACCTTACAGATCATGTGCTGTCTGGAGGCAATAGCAGTAAATAGTAGATAAGTATAAGGAACAAAGGATTGCTCCCGCAGCTTAGAATCAACTCCAAGCTGATATCAAGTTAGCCAAAAAGGGTAACGTAAGAATCTCAAGCCTGTAGCTCAAGTTTCTAAGCTTATTGATGTTGATACGGCATCATTTGACGATGGAGTGGCTATAGGCAGCCAATTAAGGCGCGGCCGAAAATCAACCTCCCAGAGCGATATAGGTAGTCAAAGCAAGCTCAATCGATCCTTATTAGCCTTAGAAATTTCTCCATCGAAAATCGGGTGATATTTCGATATATATTTGAGGCTATATAGCCTCAAAAGTTGATGGTGTTAATAGTACGAATTCGTCCATCAGGTGGGGCCGTGCACTGGCTAGTGGATAACGTTACGTTATGGAGTTCGTTAAAAGGAACCGCATGTCGTTTTCTATCTTCGCATCGTCCCCTCTCACTCTGCCGGCAACGCACTAGATCTGCGCTCCTTGTCTAGCTAACTATATTCTCGATCACTTCTATCGGATGTGTCTACCCTCGAGAGTGAGCGGAGAGTTGTCATGAATGGAGGTAAACTACCGTTATCATTGTGCGGATATCCCAGCGCTAAAATGCTTGTCTCAACGCCCACAAGAAGTTCTCTATAAGACTATAAGAGAATCTAGTTGGGGTGGCTGCGCGTTCTGTCGCTTGATTGCCTGGCTCTTCCGGCAGTTTGAAAACTACGATTCCCAGCAGAAAGATGCTAGGCAGGCCATGAGAATATCGATCGTACAGCGAACCCACAGGTTACAAATGAATCTATTTAATTTTGAGCAAAGCGGCCGTAGAAAGTTCTTCAAGAGCTACGCATTATTTTCCGCTGGGGGTGAGTGGTTTTAACAACGACATAATTGTTCACCGTGGTAATGGAGCAGCTCTGTAGACGGTGAAATCAGCGGGATTCCTAAGTGTAAAATCTACCAATCAACTGGTTCGGAAGATTCCTTCTCGCAAGCGGCAATATGGGTTAATACTTGTCTAAAATTTCACCGAAATCTATGCCACAGCACGTCAGAGAGTACACAGCCACTCCCAGACCGCATACTGGACATTGACCCTGCTCTGGAGGATATGATAATACTACGAGACTCACAGAGCTCATCTGGAATCTCTGGACCATACGCTTGTTTAAGCCATTGCTGGGGCGGCTATCAACCTTTAAAAACTACGAAGGAAACTTTATTGATACACATGCAGGGGATCCACTGGGAAAGATTACCGAAGACATTTCAAGACGCTATTGCATATGCTCGAAGTCTCAATATCAATAAAATCTGGATTGATTCTTTGTGCATTATCCAGGATGACATGACAGACTGGGCCAAACAATCCGCGCTAATGGCCAAGATCTACCGCAACGCCATTCTTACGATTAGTGCAACAGCAGCACAAGGGCCAAATTCTGGCTTATTTAGGGAGCAAATGGTGACTTTGGGGGCTCTGGAGTTACCCCAATTCTTGCAAAATCAAGGAGGTCCTCGAATTTATTATCGATATCTCGCGCGGCACGAAGAGGAACAAGATCAACCGCTATTGCATCGAGCTTGGGCACTTCAGGAGCGACTCTTGTCACCTCGCGTGCTACACTTTGGCGCAACTGAAATAATGTGGGAGTGTATGGAAACTTCGTGTTGTGAATGCGGTGGTGAAATGTATGATTTTTATCTTCGTGACTGGGAGAAGAAACAGCTACATCCAACGACCCTCGTAAATTCAACAGCTAGCCGTACTGCAACAGGATGGAGATGTCTCGTCTACCATTACTCAATGATGAGACTTACCATACCTAACGATATCTTTCCTGCTATTTCGGGGGCCGCAAAAGTCATAGCAGAGAGTCTGAGGCAAAGAGGTATTTCATCCACCTATATTGCCGGCATGTGGAAACAATCATTTATTGAAGAATGTTTGTGGCATACGGAGACGGATTACCTGTCACTGCCCTTGAGAAGACCTCTAACTTACAGGGCCCCGACCTTCTCGTGGGCTTCCGTTATAGCCGATGATTCAAACTCCCGCTTGTTCTACCCGGTTGAACTCCTAAGAATTGATACAGTCGAGAGGTGGGGAAAGACATCTCTCACCCTCCATGCCAAGTTGTTAGGAGCATATTGCGAATTACAAAGCTCGGATGAAACGGGTAGGGTAAATTCAGCATTTGTTGTACTATCTGGCCTTTTGATGCAAGACACAATCCAATTATCTACAGGAATTCCAACGCTCGCTAATTGGAAGGGCGATCATAACACTGTCTTTCGCCCAGACTACAATCTCCGGGACAAAGGGCAATATCACGTCGAAGATCGCTCAATTGTTTGGTGTTTGCAGCTTGCAACTCTTAATTTCCCGCCCCGGATCTATTACAAACATTATTTTTTAGTGCTTCGGCGCGTTGAAGGAGAGAATGATGAAGTATACGAGCGCATTGGGCTTTTCATGCACTACTATATGGGAAGAGCTGAAATGGGGAGAGAAATTATAGAGGAAAGATCTAAAGGTGCTCTTCGGGAAGATGCGGTTGTAAAAATAATATAGAAATAGTTGCACTACCATTTTCCAATATGCTGTCGGCCTGTGTCTACTCGTAATCGTTCGGAGATATTGTGTCTAAGCTCGGCCGAGGTTAGTGACCTAAGAGTGGCATGAATTCTCTTCTGACTAGTATCGGGCTACTGTTCCAATCCTCCGGGTTTTATGAGTATGTGGGACTAGTTGCGCCGTTTCCGAAAGGCATCTGATGGATTGATTTGCTTACCACTCAGAATGTCAAGGTTTCTAGTGAAAACCAACGATTGGGTCGCTGAAGTATCTTTTAGATAAACGCGTTGAATAAAGGCAAGTCCCCGCCTATTCAGCTGGAGTAGATGAATGACTATTCTCGATGCGAAATACGTTCCGGATAGCATGGCATACTTGGATACAAATGATGGGAATAATCAAAGTGAAGGGCATTGGTAAATAGTGTCGGCCGAACTCGGTCTCGGAGCCTATCGTAACGCCGATGTTTGAGGTCCAGTATAGTGGTAACGGATACCATTGCACCTCACCTGCATATTTTAATAGACGTAACCACTCCTCTGGGACAACTACTTCTGTGTTCGCTGTACGAAGGCTCCGAGAGCGCGACTGGCGTAAAGATAGGCACATATTCGTAGGTGTATAAAGCCTTTAATATCGTAACTTCAGGACCGATTTCTTTTCCGCAGAACCTGACTCACTTGTATCTTCATATAACTTATTAACTTCATTTATTACGTGAATAATGCTATCTTTTCCGCTTTTGTTCTGTATTGCATTTCTTGGCGTAGTAGTGCTCAAAATATTTACTGTCGGATACCACAAACATAACCCAAACTCGGAGTCTTCGCTAATTACAACAGACTATCTTGAGAGGAATTCGGAGCCCCATTTCGAGTATCCCTGGCCCTTGGTACTCCCAATGGACGTTCATTGTCCTCCAGTACCATTGGCTTCGCGGCCAAAGAGCCTTGTATGTTGAACGGCTCCACCAGAAATACGGTCCGCGAGTTTATGAGCTTCTTCCTTGAACTACAATATCATTAACGTGTTACCAGGCCCCGTCGTTCGTATTTCTCCAAATGAGGTCGAGTTCTCGTCCATAACAGCGGCGAAACGAATCCACAGCCACCGCGCCCCGTTTCCAAAAGCAGTCTTCTACGACAAGATCAGGATTCAGAGCATGCTTCCAAACGTTTTTAATTCAACAGATTTTGACTATCATGCGCGACACCGTCGTCTTCTCTCAGCTCCAATTTCGCAATCGCACCTAAAGGCCGTAGAAGGAGTCGTGAAAGCAAGAGCAGACCTCGCAGTGCAAAGAATTAGAGAAGAGATGAAGACAAGGGGTGCTGCGGATGTGCTGAAATGGTGGCAGTTCATGGCCACCGATGTGATCGGGGAGCTGACATTTGGGGACAGCTTCAGGATGCTAGAGCAAGGAAGGGTCTGTAATTCCTTTATTCTCAACATGACTCTCATAGGCTGATAATCTATGACGAATAGGTAAATCAATATATCAAGGATCTAAACATGGTAGGCATGTTTGCAAGCTTGCGTACTACTTTCCCTACTACCGTCAAGTTCGCTAGTTATCTGCCGATCCCGATCTTTCGCAATCACAATGCAACGATGGATAGATTACGCTCGTACACCCGGGAATCACTACAACGTTATAGAAGCCTTGTGGCTGCCGATCCATGGAATCCGAAGCCAACACTCTTCACGAACCTTTTCCGTGCCGGTGAAGAAGGTCTCTCGCAAGATGAAATTGAGACAGATGCTCAAGCCTATATTGTTGCTGGGAGCGACACCACATCTCAGACTATGACTTATTTGACTTGGGCTGTTTGTCGGGATAGTGCAATAAAGCAAAGGCTAGTTGAAGAGGTAGCTAGTCTACCAGATGATTATATAGATGACCATTTGATGAAATTGCATTATCTGAACCAGGTTATCGAGGAGACTCTCCGATTATACGCTGCTGCCCCTTCGGGACTTCCACGAGAGGTACCCAAGGGTGGATGCGAGATTGATGGATACTGGATGCCCGGAGGATTGACAGTTGCGACTCAGGCGTACAGCATGCATAGGAACCCTGCTATTTATATCGATCCAGAAAGGTATGTTTCCACGGTACTATATTTACTGCCCAATTATTCAACTAAAAACACGTAGATTTAATCCTTCCCGATGGGAGAATGCTTCAAAGGAAATGAAAGACTCTTGGATGCCTTTTGGTGGAGGTTCGCGCAGTATGCACCGCAATCCTAAAATTTATTATTAAGCTAATAATTCATTTAGCATGTATTGGAATGCACCTTGCCAAGATGGAACTTCGCAGGGCGACTGCGGAGTTCTTCCGAACATTCCCTTACGCGAGAGTATCTTCATTAGAGAGCTTTGATGACGCGGACATGGAACAAGTGACATACTTTCTTGTCTACCCTAAAGGGAAGAAATGCCTGATACAAGCATCATGATTAATCGAGGACGGGAGAGGCGAATTTAGCTGATACTACGAGGACATTAAAATGAAAAAAAGATACCTAGGAGCTATGTTTCATTTCAGGGGAAATCTGAAAAGACGTACTTTAATCTACGCTATAAACGTATTTTAAAGTTTAAAGTAATACTCCCAGATATTTATATTTTCTATAAAGTTATTATAAAGTTAACTTTAAATACCTAATACTAAAATTAGTAAGTTATTTAGGGATAGTTTTAGTTAAAGATAGAACACTTAAATTACTATTTATAAATTATATATCTTAAATAGTAATAGAATAAAAAAAAGCATATTATTAGAAATTAAGCTACTCTTCTAATACTTCTATATTATATATATTATAAGGGCTCGTTAGATATCCTATAAATTTTACTTCCAGCCTCTAATATAGTCTAAATATACTACGCTATATTAATTATAGATAAATAAATGCTAATTTAAAAAGATTCTATTATTTTTAATATAAGTTTAAGTTATATACCTAGTTAGCTATATAGCCTTTAACTAAGGAGTCTTATATACTATATATTCTCCTATTATATCTTAACTAAAAGGTTAAGAGAATACTATAATATACTATTAATATATCTATCTATACTACCTTATATAGTTTCTACCCCCTCCTATTTATACTTAGAATTAAACTAAGCTAGATATACTCCTATAAATTTACCTTTAAAAGAATATTTTAAAGAATATTTAGTATTTATTTAAATATTATTAGATTTATTCTAAACTTATTTATAATAGTTCTAATCTTAACTATTCTTTTTAAAAAGCCTAGTAAGTTTATATATAGTAATATTAAGAACTATTAAAGTAAGTATAGCTTATAATATAATTAGTAGAACTATTCTATATAATTTTATACGTATAGTTAGTGTAATAATACGAAGAAATCGTTCCACGAAAAGCTTTACATGTAATCTTATCCTAAAGCTTTTCGCTTATCTTATCCTACCCCCAGCTCCGCCCCTTTTCCCATCCATATATAGTTGCATACTCCCTTATAAGTAGCTTAGTAGTTCTTCTATATCCTTTTATATAAGGCCTATAGGTGTTAATAGAATTCCTAGGTCCCTAAACCCCTACACACTCCTATATACCTCTAAGTAGATTTGTGCCGCATTCGGACCTATTATCTTGCCTATGCTATTATAGTTAGCTTAATATAGAACGTATAGATTATACCTCTAAAAATAAAGTAATTTTAATAAGTTTTACTATAATAAATATAATAGAAACTTGCGATAGAGGTTAGATAAGTTATAAGAAATAAGAAACCTCTAAACTTTTTTAAAATATACTTAACTTTAGTTAAAGAAATCCGTTTATTAGAGTATTCTTATAGTAGATTTTAAAGTCTCTATAGTATTACTATACTATTTAGCTCCTAGAATAGAGGTAGAAGTTACTTTAGAAGTAATACTATTTAAAAGTATCGAATAAAATATATATACTCTAAAATAATATTACTAACCTATATACTACTAGTATATATAATAACCACTGCTATAGTCGTATATATACCGGGGTTTATTTACGTTAGGTTGGTTAGAGGTAGTAGCTTTAGTAAAGAGAGAGTATTAGAATCGCCGGTTCTTCGAATATAATAAGTATATTTAGAAGTCTAATATAGTAATAAGATAAATCTACGAGAATAACTATATAGGACTTAATCTACTAAGAAGATCTTCCGTCTTATATAGTTAGGTCTAAGACTGCTAAGCCTAGCTTATTAGGTCTATTAGGTCTGTTAGGTCCCCCCTACTATACCTAATACTTCTACTATTATTACGTATATAGGTTGTACTATACCTTATTATCTAGCTAATTATCTCCCTAGTTCCTATAGTCCTACTACTTACTATCTAATAATTAGTCCTTAATATACTTCTATACCGGTATAGTAGCTAATATTAGATTAAGCCCTAGTTATAGAGGCGGTATCTCTTAGCATTCTATATTTATAATACCTACTCCCCCCTTTATAGGTTCGTCTTAAAACTCTTTAATCTATTACCTTATTTAATCTATCTAGGTATAGTATCCTACTATTTCTAGCAGCTTATTCTAGCTTCTAATATATTTTATATAGGTGTACTATAGTACTATATCTATATTTTTCCGTTCTAGGGTCGGTACTTTATATATTCTAGTAGGTCCTACTTAACTCGCGAGTATAGCTATATTCTTCTTTCTTTTCCCTTTCTACTATACTAAAGGTTTAACGCGAAAATACTTCTACCTATAACTATTATACTAGTTACTTAATTCTTTTACTAGATATTATAATAGATCTATCTTACTATTATTTAAACTATTAGTCTGCAAACTATAACTACTATAGTAATACTACCCTTTCTTTTATATATAGAGAATATTTTTCTTAGGGTTTGTCCTATAATCTTTCTCTAACCGAGGATACCCTTCGCTATTTCTTAGCGAATATATTAAAGGCCTATAAGAAGTCTACCTCTACCTATTAAGATTTTATAGCTGTTAAGAAAGAGGAGATTTATTACTTTAAGAAATCTACGTATTACTATTATATAGCTCTTTCTTATCTAGAGCGCGCTGAGAAACGCGTCTATTCTCTAAAGGAGTATAGTTTAGATTTAGAAAACGAGAGGTAAAGTTAATAGAAAAGTAGGAGAAGTTAGAGGAAGAGAAGAGGAGGTCTATCAGGTCTAAAGCGTCTTCTACTACTACTCTAAGTTCTATATAAGAGGCTTCTTCTATATTACTACTACTATTACTTCCTAACTAGGCTTTACTTAATAACCTATTATTCTAGCCTTCTAGTAAAACTCCTTTAACTTTATAGTATAGTTAGTTAAGTTCTATACTAGTTTCTATAAACTTTCCTCCTATAAGTATTCTTCCTACTTTACTAGATACTTCTACTAATGTCTAAACCGCTTTCTTACTAGTATATACTCTACTTTATATTTCTATTCCGGTTCTATATTAATAGTTTCTTATAGTAGTACGTCGTTCGGCGCTGGTTTTAGTTTTAACTTATAAAATACCGGGTATATTTTTATATTACTTAATAGCTTTAGTTTAAAATTTATAGATCTAACCTATTCTTTAATTAGAAATAGTCCTATTCTTTTATAATCCAGCTTTTTTATAGGTCTCTTAGTTTTTAAGTTTTTTATTAATAGGAAAACTTTACCCCTCTTCTTAAAGGTTAGTTCTTTAATCCTTAACTTATTAGCCTATTCTACTATTCTAAAGTTTCTTAACCGAATCTTTTCCTTAAGCTAATTATAGATTTCCTTTATTTCCTTAGCTTTCTAGTTTACTAGTAGAACTAGAGGTATATTCTTATTCTATTTCTAATATATAATAGCTTTCTATCTATAGTTAGCTTTAAAGAATATAGTCTCTATAGTACTCTATGTTATTTTATTATAGGCTATCTATACTATAGGTAATAATTCGACCTAGTTATTTTATTATTTATTAATATATATTTTTAAATATATTTTTAAATTCTAGTTAACTTATTCTATTTAACTATTTATTTATAGGTAGAAGCTAGTTAATATTTATTATTAAATTCCGATCTTTTCTATCTATCTCTACTAGTATTTAGATGTAAACAACTTATTTCTATCTAAAGTAATATACTTTAGAATTCTATACTCTATAAATACTATATATAATAATTTATATACTAGTTTAAATACTATTATTATTTTTAATACTAGTCTAAAGTATATATATTTTATTAGTTAATCTACTATATTTATAATTATATCGCATCTTCTTTCTAATTCTAATTCTATTAATTCTAGTAATTTAGTTATAAAATTAATTATAATCTATTCCTATAGTCTTTTAGGTACTTCTAATAGCTATAAGAATTTATAAAACTTATATCTTATAGCCTTATTTTTTCCGCATTCTAAATACTTATAAAGTATATTTTATACTTCTCTTCTTACGTTAGTAAGGGTAAAACTCTTCCTTAGCCTTTATTCTATTTCTACTACTTCTAAATGTTTCTATTCTAGTAATTTATATAATTCTTTTATTATCTACTAATATATATATAGGTATATATATAGTTGTTTCTAAGTTGCGTTTTTAATTATCTTTACTTCTTTACTACTTATTAGATATCGCTCTACTATCTATATATCTTTTAGCTTTTACTACTAAGTTTACTCTAACGTAGTTAGTTTTATAATTTAGGCAACTTGTAGGTAGTTATATATAAGAGATCTATCTAATTTCTATCTTAGGATCGTATCTCTTTCGTGTTTTTTCTTAGTTATATAGTTAGTTCTACGACTTAGTACATCTATAGCTATATTTTCTAACCCTTTCTAGTGTATTATTTTAAAGTTATAGTCTACTAGTCGTTCTACCTATTATATTTATCTTCTTATAAGTTCTTTTATTATTATAAAGTATATAAGGTTTTTATAATCTGTCTAAACTTCGAATAGATATTTAGTTTCTATTAAGTATACTCGCTATTCTCTTAATACTTTAACTATTACTAATAGTTTCTTATTATATATATTATAGTTAAGTTCTTCTAGTTTTATTTTCCTAGAAAAGTAGGCTTATAGCCTCTACTTTCCATCTTTATCTTACTAACTTAAGCAAACGCCTATTACTTTATCTAAAGTATTAGTTTCTACTTAGAATTACTTTTCTAGGTTTAGTATTCTTAATATTAATACTAAGGTAAAGCAGGCTTTTAGTTCTTTAAAAGCTTTTTACTATACTTCTTACTACTTAAACCCTTTTTCTTTCTTAGTAATCTCTATTAAGGGTGCTACTACTCTAGAGTACCTACTTATAAATTTTCTATAGAAATTCGCGAAGTTTAAGAAGAATTAAACTTATTTAACTAAGATAAATACTAGCTATTCTAGTATTACTTTAACCTTTTCTTATTCTATTTTAATACTATCTCTAGATATCTAAAACTCTAGGAACCCTATTTCTATTTTATAAAACTTATATTTCTCTAGAGCTATAAGTAACTTATACTCTTATAGTTTTACTAATACTTTTCTAATATATTTCTTATACTCTTTTAGCAATCTATTTATATAGACTAGAATATTATCTAAATATACTATTATAAATATATCTAGATATTCTCTTAACGTATTATTTATAACTGTTTAGAAGGTTACTAGTATATTTATAAGTCTAAATAGTATTACTAGATATTTAAAGAGACCTTCTCTTATCTTAAATACTATTTTCTATTTATAGCCCTCCTTTATCTAAATTTGGTAATATCCTTCTCTTATATTATAGTAATACCGTAATACCTCTACACCTATACTACCCTTATTATAATACTCGAACTAGCTATTAGTAATAGCTATTAGCTACTAGCTAGAATATAACCGACTTGTTATAATTATAATAGAGGAAGATTTTACCAACCTAGCTAACCTATATAGTAGTATAGACCTAACTACTATAAAAACCTATATAATATAGATATTTCTTATAACAATATAAAGAAATCGTTCTACGAAAAGCTTTATATATAACCTTATCCTAAAGCTTTTTACTTATCTTATTCTACCCC
>ML986635.1:35070-198021 GCA_010094045.1 Lojkania enalia
GTTATAAGTTAATATTAAGAAGAGCGAATTCTATATTACCCGAACTAAATACTTTAGCTATATCCTCTTAAATAAAGGTTTTAAGGTTGACCTAGAGAAGGTAGAAGTACTATACAACTAGTAGCTACCTACTACCGTAACGGGTGTAAAATCCTTCTTAGGTTTTACTAGATTCTATCAACAGTTTGTACCAGAATTCTCACATATTATAAAGCTAATTATCGTATTATAGAGCCCTATAATCCCTTTTATATAGATTTTAGAATATAATATTACCTTTAAGAAATTAAAGTCAGCCCTATTAAGTATACCTACTTTCTACTACTTTAACCCTACGTTAGAAATAAAAATGGAAACTAATACCTCTAATAGAGTAGTTATAGGAGTACTATTATAGAAATATCCTAACAGAAAATAGTACTCTATAGCGTTCTATAGTAAAGTTCTATCCAGTTTGAAACTAAACTAGAAGATTTATAATAAAGAACTATTCGCAATCGTTACTGCGTTTAAGTAATAGAGAGTAGAACTTACTTCGGTAGCTACTAGGACTCTAGTATATACCAATTATTACTTACTCGAATATTTTATAACTACGAAGGTACTTAATACTTATTAAGTTTATTAGACTGAGGAATTAGCTTAATATTAGTTCTAAATCGAGTATACCTTAGGTAAGAATAATACTAGAGTAGATATCTTTAGTTGTTGCAAATAAGATGTAGAAAACTTAAAAGCAGCTTAAACTAATAACTAGTTAAAAGTCCTATTTAAACTATATTAATTTTACCCCTGAATTAATACCGAATTAGCCTAGTTCTATATTACTTAAATAATAATTTAAGCAGCTATACTAAACGTTATTAAAGGCTAGGAGTAGGTTATATTACTAGACTCTCTAGAGTTGATCGACGCATTATTATAGGAAAACCGAGTCTCCTTCGCGCAGGAACGTATACTTCTATCCTACAAGTATTAGATAGAGAATAGACTACTCCTCTACAACAATCGCTTATATATTCTATTAGATTCAGGCCTTTGTATATAACTTATATAAGAGGCTTATAACTAAGTATCCTCCACATACCTAAGTACTACTAAAACCTATTAGTTACTATTCTAGAAGTACTACTAGAAGGGTATAGAGGCTACTTATAAACGATATATACGAAATTATATTCTATACTATAAAGCTTATCTAATATAAACCTAAACCCTAGGTTTTATCTACCTACTTCCTATACTAAATTAACTAATATAGTACCTATATATTAACTTTAAGAATTTCCCTATAGATAAGTCCGGATATAATTAGATTATAGTAGTAATCAATCGCCTATCTAAATAAGTAGTATCTATCCTCTATTATCGTATAATTAACGTAAGAGGAATAGCCGAATTATTTATTTAATAGGTATACCGCTTTAGCTATACGCCTAAAACTATTATTTTAGACTGAGAACCTTAGTTTATATCCAGTTTCTAGTCTAAATTCTACTATATCTTAGGCGTAAAGATTAAACTATCTACTATTTATTATAAAGAGACTAACAGATAGACAGAGATTATAAACAAGTATATCAATCAGAGACTACACCCTTTCATATCCTTCTACTAGAACAACTAGAGTTCTCTATTACCTATAATCAACTGAGTATAAGTAACTCTACCCTATATAACTATTAGAATATCCCTATATTAGATCTTATATAGATCTAAACCCTATTAGAATTAGGATTAGAAATATTCTATTAATCCTATTACTATAACAGATAAATTAAATTATAAGGACACTTTAGCTCTAGTAACTCGCATATATACAGCCTGGGAAACTGTAAAGGCTAATATTAAAAAGGCTTAAGATCGCATACGATCTATTATTAACTATTACTAGTAACTAATTAATTAGTAGATTAGTAATATAATCTACTTAAATACTAAGAACTTTACGGTTTAGAGACTAAGCTGAAAGCTATCCGATTAATAGGAGGGCCCTTTTAAAGTACTAGAATAGGTTAGAAACTTATACTATCTACAGCTATTCTTAGGGTCGAGAATATATAATATTTTTGTACTAAACCTGCTGTATAAAAACTTCTAGGACCCTCTATTAGGGTAAGAAGCTCCGAAACTACCCGCTATCGCTATTAAGGGGGTAGAAGAGTAGAAGGTTAAGGAAATACTAGCTAGTAAGTTATATTATAAGACCTTTAAATACTGTATAAAATAGGTAGGATACAATTCTAACCCGGTCTAGTATAAAGCCTCAAATTTTATAGGTTCGCCTTATAAGCTAAGAGCTTTTTATAATAAGTATCCGAATTAGCTAGGACCCTTAAGAGCCCTAACTAAATAGATTAAGGTATATAAAAATAGTATAGAGAATATAGATTATCTAGTAGATAATAATATATAAGAGTTAAGTAGTAGATTTAAAAACTAAAGTATAGGCCTGAAATTACTCCTCTATAAAATCCGGAGGGTCTGATAGCAGGCTGTTAGATACCTCCCTAGTCCTCTCCTCCTCTACCCTCCTTCCCCTTCTTTTCCTCCGGACTCTTCCTAAACCTCCTCTACTTTATCCTTAGCCGCCTAAGAGCGCCGCGATGTTAGCTTAAAGACTAGATACTAGAGCCTTTAGGGCTGAAACCTAACAGAGCAACTTAGTACCCTAGTAGAATAAAGCTACCTAGATACTAGCCGTAGAAAAGCTATCTTTCTAATTCTTTACAACCTAGGCTATAAGTACTAGACTGTAAGTAGACTCCGAAATAGCTTTAAAGGCTACCTTTTTATCCTTCTTATCCCCTATATATCGGGCTACTATCTATAGTTTAAGATGGCCCCGGAGGACTAGAAACTCCTCCTTACAGTAGGAGGGGATCTATAAGTACATTAGTAGTAAGTACCCTACTAGTATTAGATGCGATTTATACAGGGTTGTATTTTTTATTTTATAAGGTATAATACTTGTATTTTTTTAATCTTAGAGACCGAAAGAAAAATATTATATACCGCCCGCGGGCGAGTATATATATAGCCTAAAAGTAGATAACCTAGAAAGCCTCTAAAAAGGCTTTAAAAGGCGGGCGGAGTAGTATATTAATTAATTTTTCTATAAAGCGTTAGTAATACTTTAATAATTAATAGTTCTAGGGATACGCAACAATATATACGGAGTAGAAATTATTGTTTAGTTAAGGAAGCTTAGTTAACAGCGACCTAGTAATATACTAAGACTAGTAAACGCTCGTTACTATACGCGACGAAATTATAATATTAATAAACTATTATAATAGTAGTTACTAGCTAATATATAGGTCAATTATACTCACCGCGAAAACCTTACTTAATATTATGTTAATAAACGTATCTCTATAGGTAACCGCGCGTATTAGCTCTTACTAGTAAATACTTCTTTAAAGAAATTTCTTTATACTGGAATCCATCCGTAACAGCTCTAATTCCCTCCCAAACTAGCGTAGATAGGGACTATCAGCTTATAAGAATAGGGGTAGTATAATAATACAAAGAAATCGTTCTACGAAAAGCTTTATATATAACCTTATTCTAAAGCTTTTTACTTATCTTATCCTACCCCCGGTTCTACCCCTTTTCCCTTCCGTATATAGTTGTATACTCCCTTATAAGTAGCTTAGTAGTTCTTCTATATCCTTTCGTACAAGGCCTATAGGTGTTAATAGAATTCTTAGGTCCCTAATCCCCACGTACTCTTATATACCTCTAAGTAGATTCGTGCCGTATTTAGATCTATTATCTTACCTATACCGTTACAGGGATTCTTTTAGTAGATATTCCTCCTCCTTACTAGATATAATATTACTAAATATAACGTCTCTAATATTAAGTACCTATTTTAGTTTTGGAATTAGCACTTAGTATATATTCATACTCCTATATTATAAGAGTTTTCTAATTAGTACCTATAATACTAGTTTATCGCCTCTTAATAGAGTTTTATTTAAAACGTACGCTCGCGATCCTATAACCTAAAAGTAAGTAAGAGACGGTTTATAGCTAAAAACGGCCTTATATAGGGTTTTAAATCGAAAGCTTACAATCGGCGTCCTATTAAGTAGGTATATTACTATATAAGCTAATTTATTAGCGTATTTATTAGAAATATTACTTTCTATTATAAGAGCATGCGCGCGGGTTATAATTTAGTACTCTACTTACTCTACTAGACTATTCTATTTAGGCGTATAAGGCGCGCGAGTTTTAATTATAATTTCTTAATTAAATAATACTTCTATAAGTTCTAAGAAGCTTAAGTTATTATCTATATAAATATATACGATCTTTCTTTTATACTATTATTTAATTTTTGCTAACAGTATTTTAAAGGCTTTTATAAGGGTGGATTTTAACCGATCGTATATCGTAAATCCCTTATACTACTAGAATACCTGATTAACTATATAAAATAGGTATCTTTTACTATTATAGCACCTCTTACAGTCCTTCTAAAATTATATAATATTAATTACAATTCTCTTAAATAGTTTAATAGCTAGGTAAAACTAATTATACTAGCTAATCTACTATAATAACTTCGCTTGTATATATATCTAGTAATCTTACTATACTAGTACTTTCTAATTACTTAACTAGATACTTTTAGCTACCTAAAGTAGGGCTAATACTAAATCTCTACCTAGGTGGCCTAATAATTAGTATACTTTAGCTGAAAAAACAATTTATATTAGTTACTAGCGATAGAAGAGCTTTTCCTTAATTACTACAACTATTTTATATCCGGAAAGTAAATCGAGTAGAGGCCTTTTTACTAGATCTACGTCTAATAGCTAGTAGCTATTAAACAACTTTAAATAATAAACGATATTATAATAATTATACTAGTAAAGGTAATCTCTACCTAAATCAAACTAGATATCTTATTTTCTATTTCTAATTAGAACTATTATATTAGTTAGCAACTAAGGAATATAAGTAACTTCTATTAGTTTAATATCCTTTAGGCCTGTAGGAGAATTAATTATAATTATAATAGTACCCTATTCTAATATAGGGTATATACTGCCTCCTATAGTAATTTTATCTTTAGAATTTACTATTTAAGTAGTCTACTAACTAAAAGTCTTAAAGTTGTATATATAGATATTAGAATCTAGATTAAATATCTACTAATTTAGGATACTAGTATCTTCTTTCTTAGGGGTAGTACTTGCTGAAAAATTGCCCCTTTAAATCACCTGGGTATTTCTCTAGAAGCTAGCAGCCTTTATAGAGGCTTTACTATTAAACGAGGATTTTAACTTCTTATATTTTTCTATATTTACCTTTAGGGTATTCTTTTTCCTCTAATTATTTCTATTTAAAATATTATCTTAGGCTTTTAGTATTTCCTAATCTAGTACCTAGTTTAGTAGCCTAATTAATTCGTTTACGTACTTATAATCACTCTAGAAGTACTACTTCTTATAGAAGTAGAGTAGTAGAGTATACGATTGTAAACTAGATTTTTCTTAAAGCTGCTATATAGTACTATTAGAATTTGCTTGAGGAATTAATAGATGTTATAAAGTTATAAACGAGCTAAGCACCTTCTATAGATTAAAACATCTATAGTAATTAGTATATTAGTATACTAATTGTTTAATTGTAGGAATTAGTTAATTAATTCTATCTAGCTTATTTTTAGCATTAATCGGTACTATATAGATTAGCGCCTATACCTTATCTTTCTTAGCAACTATTAGAAGAAAATCCTTTTCTACTTTAAGGCCCTAGACTTCTACTAAGCTAGCAGCTTTAGTACGATAGATTACCTGATTCTACTAATTTAGCTACTTTTCTACCTCTCTATTAGTTAGATACTTAAGAAGAGCTTAATATTTCTTCTAGATTAGTTGCTCCCTCAACTTAATAGTAGGCGCTAACTTTTCCTGTAAGATTCTAAGAATCTTATAGCTAGTTATATTATCGCTAAATATTACTTTATATTAAGGTGATATTATTATTAAAATATTGCTATATATAGTATAGAGAGTATTATCGATCTTAATCTAATCCTTTCTCTATTAATTATACTAGTCCCTTACCCAGTTCTAATCTATTATTTATATTAAGGTTATCTCCTTATATATAACTCTACTAGAGGGGTATCTTTCTATTTCCCCTTCTAGATTTATCTTCAGGGTCCGGAACTTACCTATATTAGAGAGGGAAGGTTCTAGCCTATAAATTTTAACCTTTTTAGGAGGTACGCTTAGATCTAAATATTCCTATACCCTTAGCCTACTAGCTATTAGTTTATACTACTTAAACTAATCCTCCTAATTACTAGGAGTATTAAGTATCTTCTTCTTAAATATAACTATAGAGGAGTGTGCAACCGTTATAATACTAGAAATATACTAGGATATATTAATACTAGAGAATAAAATAGCCTTAAACGCGATATAGTATATTAATAGGCTTATAAAGTATAGAATTTGTATATAATTCTAATAGCTGAGTACCTAAAGATTGTTAGTAAACGATAAAGATAATAATATCGCGATATTACGATACTAAATAAAAAGGAGTAATATCGATCATAATATATAAATTAAGTTATAGCTATTTTAGTACGGTAACTAGGCTTATAACTATAGTAAGAGGCGAATCTTATCTCAGGGAGGGAGATGAGGAGCTGAACTAGTTGATTAAAGATGGCCAGCGGGCTATATTTATATACATGAAAAAGGGGTATATTAGCTAATATCTAGCATAATATCCGGCGTGATATTAACCGTAATATTATACGTCGATATCTAATATAGCTTAATAGACTAGCCGAAAATCCCTATAACAAATACTAATAATATAATCCTAAATACCTAAATCTATAATAATAAATAGATAGTTTTAGATAGTTCTTCTATTAATTTATAGGTATAAATAGATATACTAATTAACTAGAGTTTAGATTTAGTCCTAAAAACCTTTAATAGTAATTTTAAAGGGTAAGTACTATATTAATATATATAGGGCTTAGAAGAGTAATCTAGCTACTATAGAATTAAAGAATAGGAAGCCTTAGATACTAGTATTAATAAGGGCCTTTAGTTGTATACTAACGCCTTTTAAATATAGAATAGTAGGGATTTAGAAGTATTTTCCTCTAAATAAATACGATAAATTGATATTTAATAAGTTATACTTATTTAAGCCTAGGATAGAGAGTTTTTCTAGGTATCTCTATTTCCTACCTAAGAACTATCTAAGTAGTACTTATTTATATTTAAGAACTCTTCTTCCTTAATCTCTTCTTATTTAACTTCTATTTCTTATATTCTAAAGACTATATATTTATTTATAAAGTATTCTAGTTTACTATAATTATAGTAATTATCTAGGGTTATATACCTTTTAGGTAGGTTACTTTAGATAAACTCTTAGAAACCTTCTAGTACTAATCCAAATTTATTTTAGCTATAACCTATAGGCTAACAGTTCGTTCTAGAAGGCTAGAAACGCTTCTCCTTTTTATATTATAGGCTATTAAGTAGGCAACTATAGCGTTAAAAGAGCCTTTCTATATAAGCTTAAAGCTAAGGTTTAGTATCTTTAGGCTGGGGAGAATCTTATCCTATAAGTAGAAGAACTATTTAGATTAGGATATAGATCCTCTAATAGCTATACTAATAAAGCGAGCTTTAAAAGTTGGGAACACTTCTCCCTTATTTATCTTTAGGATCTAAAACGCCTGTTACGCCTCTATCTCTTTATTACCTATAATAAAATATAATTGTAGAAGTGAAATTATTTCTTTAGTATTCTTAAACTAATACTAGTCCGATTTAGCTAGATATTTTAGCTCTAGATACCCTTTTACAGTATTAGAGGTATATTTCTATACTAATATTATATATATATACTCTATTAGATAGTAATCTATATTAATCTTAAGTTGGTCTAGAATTAAGGCTTACTATTATTTAAATATAGGTTTACTACTATTTATAAAGCTTTCGATCTTAGGCGTACGTTTAATAAGGTAGGCTTAAGGGGGTTTAAGGGTAGCTAAGAGGTTTCTTACTAGGGGAGTTGTAAAAGTTTCTTAATATATTATCGGTTCTAATTCGGTAGTTTATAGAGGTTAATTAGAACTAATAGTTCTCTATTATATTAAGCGTATAATCTCCTCTTATAAAATTGTAATTTATTTCTTAAGGGTTAGTTTACTCTAATTTCCCTCTAAATTAGATAGGTTCTTTATTATAGGGCCCCTTATAGGAGGTAACGGTTGTTCTATACGTGTAGATAGAAGCTTACTCTTACTATAACTTACGCGTATATCGATTCTGGTATAGAAATTAGAAGGTGAATTATAGTTAGATATTAGCGGTTACCTCTAATTCTAATAGGTTATTAGTAGTCTCTAAATTTCTACCTAGGTGTACTCTACGCGGCTTTTCTAAAGGCAATCCTAATTATAGAGGATAGGAAGTTCTAAACCTAAAGGCTTTAGTTAATAGAAGGTTTCTAAAATCCTATCTAGATAACTAAATAATTTAATATAATAGTATATAAGTATTATAATCTAAACTAAATTAGATATATCTTAAACTTAAATATAGTTAAATAAATAATCAATACAATATTATTAAAGAGGCTATTACTAGTAGTATTAAATTCTTCTATATAATATAATAGCGTAGGTAAGATAATAGGTTTAAATACGGTATAAATCTACTTAGAGGTATATAAGAGTATATAGAGGTTTAGAGACCTAGGAATTCTATTAACACCTATAGGCCTTATATAAAAGGATATAGAAGAACTACTAAGCTACTTATAAGGGAGTATATAACTATATATGGAAGGGAAAAGGGGCGGAGCTGGGGGTAGGATAAGATAAGCGAAAAGCTTTAGGATAAGGTTGTATATAAAGCTTTTCGTAAAACGATTTCTTCGCATCGTTATAAAACTAGTACTAGATAATATACTACTATAAGAAACTATAGATATAGAACTAGAATAGGAATATAAAATAGAATATATACTAGTAAGAAGGCGGTTTAAACGTTATTAGAAATATCTAGTAAAATAGAAAAGATACTTATAGGAGGAAAGTTTATAGAAACTAGTATAAAACCTAACTAACTATACTATAAAGTTAAAAGAGTTTTACTAGAAGACTAGAATAATATATTATTAAATAAAGTCTAGTTAGGAAGTAATAGTAGTAGTAATATAGAAGAAGCCTTTTATATAGAACTTAGAGTGGTAGTAGAAAGCGTCTTAGAACTAGTAGACCTCCTCTCCTCTTCCTCTAACTTCTCTTACTCTTCTATTAACTTTACCTCTCGTTTCCTAAGATCTAAACTATACTCTTCTAAGAAATAAACGCGCTTCTTAGTATATTCTAAGTAAAAAAGAGTAATATAATAATATTATACAGATTTCTTAAGATAATAAATCTCCTCTTTTTTAGTAGCTATAAAATCTTAATAAGTAGAAGTAGACTCTTTATAAGCCTTTAATATATTCGCTAGAAAATAGTAAAGGGTACACTCGGTTAGAGAAAAAATCGTAGGATAGACCCTAAGAAAAATACTTTCTATATATAGAAGAAAGGGTAATACTACTATAATAATTATAGTTTACAGACTAACAGTTTAAATAATAGTAAGACGGATCTATTATAACGCCTAGAGAAAGAATTAAGTAACTAGTATAATAGTTATAGGTAGATATATTTTCGCGTTAAACCTTTAGTATAGTAGAAGAAGAAAAAGAAGAAGAATAGAGCTATACTTATAAGTTAAGCAGGACCTACCAGAATATATAAAGTACTAACCCTAGAACAGAAAAATATAGATGTAATACTATAGTATACTTATATAGAATATATTAGAAGCTGGAATAAGCTACTAGAGATAGTAGGATACTACACCCAGACAGAATAGGTAAGATAATAGATTAAAGAGCTTTAGGACGAACCTATAAAGGGGGGAGTAGATGTTATAAATATAGAATACTAAGAAGCACCGCCTCTATAGCTAGAGCTTAATCTAATATTAGCTACGGTACAGGTTAACTCGGACGAGGACTAATAAGATAATAACAGGCAGACGTATGTTATAGACTAACCATCGGATAGTAAGTAGTAGAACTATAGGAACTAGAGAGATAATTAGTTAGATAACAAAGTATAGCACAACTTATACACGTGATAATAGTAGAAGTGTCAGGTATAGTAGGGCAGACCTGATAGACCTGATAGACCTGATAAGCTAGGCTTAGCGGTCTTAGACCTCTCTATATAAGTTAGCGGATCTCTTTTATAGATTAAGTCCTGTATAGTTATTCTTGTAGATTTATCTCGTTACCACGTTAGACTTCTAAGAATATATTCGTTACATTCGAAGAACCGGCGACTCTAATACTCTCTCTTCACTGAAGCCACCACCTCTAACCGACCTAACGCAAATAAGGCCCTAGTGTGTGTACTACTGCCACGGCGGTCGTTACATGTACCAGCGGTACATAGGTTAGTAACACGTTGCTCCTGTTGAACCAAGATCTTTGGCCGGTAAATGGGTCTGAAGATTATCAGTAATCTATTAAAACACAATAGTTCTCGCTTATTTCAAGGAAAATTAAGAGATATAAGGGCTTCGACCATATCTTATAAGAGGGAGCGATGCTGCTACTGCCTGAATAGTAAAATAGTGAGGCTCTCTAAGGATTTCCCAAGTTCCAAGGTAAGATTTAAAATTATAGTAACTAAACAATCGCGGAGCTTGCGTATGCTGAACGCTACAGACGCATATTAATTATCGCATTCTTAAGCCTTGTGAGGGACATTTTAGTCTATCAGCGTTTCGCATATGCGCATAAGGTCGTCTAATAATAGATATTATGTCTTCCAAGCTGTATAAAGATAATTAAAATAGAAAGAAATCAAATTCAACGTATATATAGGAGACGCTGTACCGAACATTATATCGGCCAGATTACTGAGTAATTTGTGGGTCCACGTAGGCTTAGGAAGTGTTGCGGCCGCGGTGCGACCACCTATCACACCATGGGGTCAACCTAGACGCGTTATCTAGGGTATGCCGCGTATACCACTGAACTAATAAATCGCTCCAGTACTAAGACACCAGTTGTATATCTTTCGAATATTTTCATCCTGTACCGTTCATATAGCAATCCTAGAAAGCCTGCGTCTATCCGTTTATCTCATTCCACAATGACAATGCCCACTACTCCTATCCATTCGAATTACGCGTAGATAAACGGCACGGCCAACTCATACTTATGAAATACATTTTTAGAGTGTTACATAAAATCTTTCTTAGTTTGTCTCCCTTCGGCCGAGCCTGGACCCACAGAAAGGCCTCGGACTATGTAAGCCTCGCCGACAATTAAAAAGGGACTAAATCAACATCTCCAATATACTAAAGGATTTCTAATCATACAAATTAATCCTCAAAATATCTTCTTACACTACAAAATGTTCTCTTCAAGCCAGGGCGTTACACGTATGCCTCCGCTCTTAGCGGGAACAAGCTTGCAGTTTTTTGCGAGCTAACCTGCAAGTTAATACCATCAGTCAGCCCTGCACTCCCAAATCTTATTCGTACATGCACTCAAGGCCTAAGGTGAAGTGTCAGATGCCTACGTCGACTTCGTGTGACCTCATTATTGGGGCGGAGGCTTCCGGTCAAATAAAGGGCAGCCTTATCACCTACATCTTCAACGCGGGTATCTTCGAATCTCACTACATCTTCCTTCTCCTAGGAATTCTAATCCTTCTTCTCTTGATATTTTCACTTTTTGGCGATGAAATTCGTTGTTTCACATCAACAGAAGTCTGTTTTGACTTTCAAGCTACCGAAATTCAACCATGGTTCCGGTTGATGAAATCAATCACGCTAGGCAAGCGTAGTCGAAAACTGACTGGGCTAGCTGCGAACGAAGAAATTATATAGTCGCGTTACTCCCCACAAGTCTTCTCTTCATCATCATCCTCCTCCCCTCGCTTTCGCAATCCTATGAATCCAACCTCTACGCTCGATATGAGTTTGCTCCAAAGATACGAAGCACAAGTCTACAAAGAAAGCAGGATTTCAGGAGTATCTGGGCAGATGCCGAGAAGGTCCACAGAATTCTCGGCGTATCGATTCATCTGACCTGCATCGAAAACAAAAATCAGCGCTTTGCATGCACAAGGGGTGACATGAAAATCCAACACAGCCAGAAACAGGCCCAAAGGGGCTAGTCATCCCTAGCCAAGACAGGGCGTAACGGGTAGCGTCCTTCCGCGCCATTTGCTTCGCTCTCATTGGCAGGTTTCGAACCTGCGTTGTCAAGACAACAAAGCTCTGATTGGTGGCCCTCTTGAGAGTAGATGATACTATTCCCAGTTTCCATATATACCGTGCGTATATCATCAGCACTATGTCCACTATTCGCTATCGTATGAACAAATCCAAGGACTGGAATCGCAGAAAGAAAACGCCATCGTCTCCAAGATGCAGCAAAATGATGAAAACGTATCGCCCGGACCAAGCACAAATGCTCTGAGTTTCTAGCGTTCCTGGGGTTAAACGCCCCAAAAATAAATAAAAAAAACAACTAACGAAATTTATGTTAGTTTGCCATCGCTGTAACGCACAAAAAGCATTACGATAGAAAGAATTAGCATGATTCGAAGAAACAGCATCAGTTCGTTAATCACGACCGTTTTCTGTCCTCGTTCGTACCTCGCGACGCGAATAACCTCGAATTGTGCATTCATTGTTGTTGTTGGATCCAACATAAGTGGCGCGCCATGAGTTGTGAGGCATTTGGGACACACAGACAAGTGGCTATCGCTAAAGCGACGTCGATGGGGCTTGAGGACCGTTGTGCCTGGATCCAGCCGCGGAGTGCTCGATTCCGGCTCGAACGGGTTTGTCGTGAAGGGCGTTCGTCCTGACCACATCCAATCCAATGGTGGTAGGATCGCTTTGTTTCGGTCAGCACCTCTTCCTAGCGAACGATGCTGAAGACTAAAGCCGTTTGGTCCCGGCCGGAGTTGGACAGCAGTTGGCTTCGACATGGCCGGGCTCGTCGGAACAGATAAACCCCCTGGTTGAAGCGTAGATTTTGCTTCGCCGTGTGCGGTAGTATCGGGGGGACGAGAAGTTGGTTCCGACATCGTAACAGTAACATGCTGTCGGTCGCTATCTGCATTCGGGAAGAGCATAGGACTTGATATGATGCTATCGATCTCTGATGTGTCTGGTTGAAGCCAGGCATTCACTGTGGAAGTAAGTAAATAAGCTTCACTTAGGTTTCAGTGTATTACTCACCCCACGCTTTGCCAGATTCATCTTTAAGAAATCTCCTCACTCTTTCCAGAAATTCCTGAGAGTTTACGCCCCTTTTCAAATTGGACATCTTCCGGAGCTCGCTGATCAGCTTAAACACGACTTCAGCTCGATACTTCCTGTGCTGGGCGAACTCGGGTAGGGCGCGGTAGACGGCAACAACAAGTTCCTCTCTTGGGCCTCTCGCGCGTCTATTTAGGACTTCTCGAACCCATCTCTGATTATCGTCGTTATCTACGACCTTGTCAGTATTCGAATCATGAGGCGATGTGCCGATCACCATAGGCCTAGGCGACGGTATCGACTGTACCTCAATGCAAGCAAGGTTATGGCTCTAGCTCGAGCAACGCCTAACTTACTGGTACCCATGATACCACATTCCGACCTACGGCTATCGGACCTTAGTTTGGCGGGTTGCCTACCTTCAACAACCAACCCCGCCAATTTGGAGAGGGGATATTGACTCATGTTCAAATCCAACTTCGAATTTGAAGCATGGGATTGCATGCGATCCACGGTATACTGCGATCGGGAGTATTGCTACGGCACGTCGATGTAGCGCGTAGAGAGGAAGGTAATAAGCCCGGTGGAGGCTGAATGGATGTAGTGGCGGGCAGGGTCACAGGTTGTGATCTAACTATTCCCTAGGAGTAGAGACAGAAAAGAAGATGGGGATGCGCAGATGCAGCTGCCGAGGAGGATGATTATAAACGACGTTGGCGAGAGCGTATCGAGGACCGTCGCAGCAGCAGTTTAGCGCTACCGGGAAAAGTGCTAGTTGCTGCCCAGGTCGCGGAGGCCGGGCGGAAGAGAAAAGGGAGGCAGCGGAACACTCGGCGGGCTAGTGAATCGGGAGCTTGTCTTGCAGTTGAAATTGAAGTCGTGTTGCTCTTTCTATCTCAACTCAGTCTAGGTCTGCGTCTCTTATGACTCGGCCTGTGCGGCAACAGATCGCTGGCAGTGGCGTCTTACCTAGTACGAATCGTTGACCGGTAGTCGGCGCCCCGGGAATCTTGAATGTAGCTATTAGGTTTGAGTCTTAGGTGTGCGAGTCGAAGTTGGAGGTTCTTTCTTCCTGATTCAGCGTAGCGCTACGCAAGTAGCTTTGCTGCGATGAGATGGCGATGAGCAATCTCTCGCTTTTCAGAACTCATGTTATCGTTAGAAGAGTTGTCTTCATGAGCAAGCGATTGTGGGGAAATGAGTGAGATGCGTTCTGCTGGAAGCGTGGAGTGGGGAGGGGTGAGATGGTGTATGGTGGAATGCGCTTGATGATGGGTTGGGCCGTTAGCAGCGTACTTCAATTCATGCCTCCGAGCTTTGGCGCTAGGCCCAAGTGAGAACCGGCTAGGATCCAGCGATTAACCATGGCTCGAAATAATCCTGGAAATTCCTCTTATATTATTTGTCCCGCCTTTCCCGTATTATTTTATGTCGCTGCATCTAGCACGCCACTGTAGTAACAGTAGAAATGGAGCAACCACGAGTCTCCCACCACGCAGTGAGCATTCATGAAGTTGCTCCCTCCCCGCAAATGGCAAGATCCCGAGAAAGAAAAGGAAAACTCGTTTGCAATGGCAACCTTGTGTCTGGAATTGCCAGGAGCGCCCTCTTCCGCCAACGCTCTTCGAGCGTTCTCCAGCCTTCTCCACATCACGAGAGCCGAACCGGAAGGCCTTCGCCGATAATGATGACCAGTTGCCACGTCGCAGTATGGGCGGCCTCCTAAAATGGTTTCCTCGCCAATGGAGCGACCAGTTAATAAGGGAATTTAGGGGTTGCAAAAAACAAGCTGACTAGGCTGTGCACTATTTTATGGTTTTGGGAATTAGTCTACGAACCATCACTAAACGTAGGATTAGCCGAGGATTGTATGTGTGTCTATTTACGATTTGTATTGCTGTAGAGTCTTTTACTAGTTCCGGGATGTAGATTAGGTGTTTGACTGTTTTGTTTATTTAATTAAATTGAGCTAAGAAACTCATGGCTTACGTCTTCCTGACATTAAGCCTCAGCAAATGTAGCTTCCAATGTTTGTGTATCCGGACAACGCCAAGGATAGATCCAATTCGTGGAGCTTTAGTAGAGGCTTGCGCGGATGCCAAGCGTTATGCTCTCCTATAAGCCAGTGAGGCTGTGCATGACGTTCGCCGCTCAGCCTTTGGTTCATGATGTTCTGAGGAGCAGCAACCGTATGAAGGGCATCATCTTTACAGCTATCAGGCGGGATCAGCCCTACTCCAACCGTTACTTTCAAATTTATGTTTGCTACCGAAATCGACCTCTCACCGCAAAGCCCCGAGACCGCCTCTGCCTTATCGCCTGAACTCACTCTATTAAACCATGCGCAAGAAAGCCTGCTAGGCTTACCTGACGATGTGTGGCAGAACTTCGTTTTCCAGCCTTCGCAAACAGGAGGACACCCAGTGTCTCACCGCCAATCCAGCATATTCGATACCATTAGCCCTCAGTCTGCGATGGCAGATGATGCTATACCTGATGATTGGGACGCTGAGTGGGATCCACCTGCGAGCCAATGGGATCTAGACGGTTATGAAGAGGATTTTGTATCTGGACAAGGCACATCTGCTATTCCGCTGTCTCCATTTTCCTTGGAGAGCCTCACTGAATCTTATTCGCCATGGATCGGCGACGGCGACATGAGAACGTTCATGGGCTTTGAAAGCCATAATGGCAATGTTGCTTCTGGAAGGGATACATCGATACCTCTATTTACTTCGCCTATTACCGACTACTCAGCAGAGGATATCGCTATCCCTCCGTTTCTAGGACCTGAACCGTGGTCTGCATTGAACCTGCGTGCATACTGCTTGCCACTTCCCAGCCAAGCATTAAGCGGCATGGTCTTAGACGAGCACTTACACGGCTCATCAAAACCGCCCAAGGATCGTATAAAACCATATAGGCAGCCGAGGGCGACTATCCAGAATATAAGCAGTCTCTCGCATTGTCAGGAATGTGACCGCCCCTTCAAGTTACTAAAGGACCTTGAGCGACACAAGCACTCGGTTCATTCTGGAGTGCGCCAATGGTTTTGTTCCATTCCAGGGTGTAAATTCGCTATTCAAGGCTTCACTCGGAAAGACAAACTTACACAACATACCCGGACACACAGAAGGAAAGGCGAGGCAATAGCCCGAAACAGAATCATCATCAGTGAAAGCTCTTCAATCTTAGAGTCCATTAAAGTCCAAGGTGTAGATCAGGATACTTCGACAAACTGGGAGACGACATCGGATATCGTTCCAATCCCAATGTGGCGCGAGGCTACTGCAAGCTCTTATAGCGAAGCCGATTTCAAAACATCCCTCAAAGACAATAAGAAAGTCTATAGGTGCTCAGTAAATGGGTGCACTAGTAGCTTCGTTAATCATTATGACCTCAGGAGACATGCGAAAACAGTGCATATGGATCAGGATGCCGGCGAAGGATACAGGTGTGCCGCTACAGGGTGTGCTAAAACAGATAAAATATGGACTCGCCTTGATAGCTTCAAAAAGCACCTCGCAACGCAACACATTGGCCAAGATCTCGATGAACTAGTCCGAAAGTCGGCCAGGCTAGGCAGGAGCGTCTTTGTTGGCTTTCCAATCACTATCACTACACCAGATACTTTCTCACGAAACATCCAGCAAGATCTAACATCATTTCATATCCAAGGCAGAGATCACGAGTAGTGTACAATCCATTGGTTTCATCATAACCAATATGTGACCAATTGTATATAATTAGCATTGTGATAGATCACATTCAAAAGGTATATTGTCTTCATAGTTATTTCCTAGATCTAAATGGCACCAAAGCTAGCTTCCATGATCCAGTATACTTCATATAGCCATATTCACCGGGAGAGTCCGAGTTGTGAGGAAAAAAGAGGAGGCCTCTTGGAAATCAACGTTGATACCATTTTGTCTCTAAACACATAATAGTAGGTAGGTGCTTGGAGAAGGAGAGACCAAAGCCGTTCGGTCTCTATTAGAGCGCCACAATGAATACCCGTGTTCACCAGGGAATGTGCCAAGAACCCTCTACGGACCTTGCAGCAATATTTCTAAATATGTCATCACATTATGAGGAAAGCTAGTACCGGATAACGTTATACTAATTACAAGGGGATGAATCAAACATTTAAAGCAGAGAACAAGACTCCAAAAATCAATTTCAACCGGAACTCCACAAACCCTCGTACACTGCCCGTATCAGCCATTACATTGGCTCAAGTATGCGCTGGTCTACGGCAGCATCACGGTCTTCTGTTTCATCCTCCAAATTCCAAGTATTTGAACGTGACAGTGACCCGATCGTTAATTGATCAATTAGCACTGAGAGGTCGACATCCTTTGCAGCCCCCATTTCTGCCAACTTGAAGACCAGACCACATATCGAAGCAGGATTGTCAGCCTGTTGCTGAAACCAGTCCCACGCAGGCTGAAGCTGTGGCTTAAGGGTTTCCTGAAATTTATCAAATTCCTCATCGTTCTCGTTGAGAGCATACTGACGACACGGGTCTGTCAATACAAACTCAATACTTTCTTTCTCTTCCCTTGCCATCTCAACGTCCTCTCGCAAATATTTGTTTGCCGACTCACGGGATCCAAAGAAAGTCTGTAAAATCGTTAAGGCTTTCATCATGACACAGCACCTTTTGGCAGGAAGGGTTATATCTGTATTCTCTTTCCCCCCTTCGATCATGTGCTGGATCAAACAAACCGTTCCAAGCATTTTCTCAGCCGGCTGGAACTTCGGACTAAACGATCCCACTATCTCCTTCAGATTATTTTGTTCTGGGAATCCCAACTCTCTCAACGCGTTCCGCAAAGCGAGTGGATATTTCAATTTCCTTGCTTCTAGGAATCGAAACAGAATCTCTATACCCTCAGCCTCGAATTCTAGTCGCCCCTCGGCACATTGCAGGATGTCTAAATCCCGTAAGTATGAGCCTAGTTTATCCGGATGGGCAAACTCTTTGTATGTTCTCTCATTTACCAATTCCTGGAATTGCTGTAACAGTAGATCCCCACTCTGAATTAGACCATTCAGCGCATCAAGGATCCTTCTCTCCTGGATAGTGGGTTTCCCGTAAGCATGGCTTTTATATAGAATATCATGGCCGACCTCGGCCCAGGCGTGGACAAGAGCGGAAACGACCTGAATCTCGACTTTGTCATAGGGGAGCCAATCGTAGCCTCCATCTTTCGAATGCGATTCTTGCATCGCGACACGATAATGAACTGCTTGGTAGCCCAGGTGGATATTTCGGTACTCTTCCTCGGACGTCCGATCGTCTTCCCTATTTTCTGAGCGCGATGGATGAAGTATTGGTTCGACCTCGCCCCATATTGAGGTTATAGCCTTTCGGACTTTATCATGCTGGCCCTGGCTCGGCATATACAGGACTATGCGAACGCCCGCTAGATCGACAGTGTCTTCTCTAATGTCTTCAATTGTTTTGTAGGATTTGAGCTTAAACCGCATGCGAAGTTTCTCCTCCAAGCTTTTTCTGTATGTTGCAACTGGAATCAGCTCATCTGAACTCTTGGAAAGGGTGATTAGCGTCAACTTTTGACCCGTAGAGTGAAAGCACGTCGGTTATATTCTCATCCCAAGCCCTCTGCCTACGCTAGGAATTAGAATTCAAACCCCCAGCGAAAGGATCAATTCTGAGATGCGAGCAGAAGGCTAGAGCGATTCTGTTTTAGACTGCGTAGCACGAATAAAAACCAATCGGCTAAAACTCTAAAATAGGTCAAAGCCTCTAAGACAAAATAGTTCTTACCTTTCCTTAGCGCGACACCGTACATTGGCCTGGACACCTTCTGTCTTCAACTTCTTTTCAATCAGCTCCCTTGCCCGCTCCGCAAGGCCTACGTAGTGGTCGCGGACATATTCCTCTTTGACAAACTTCTTGACAATCTCAGGCGTAGGATTATGCGCAAGCCAGGTATCCTGCCGCTTTACACCTAGCATTGGGTCCGATTCTTCGGAACTCATTCTTTCTGCTTGTTGTAGCTCGACAGCCCGGGATGGAACTCAAAAGATAGAGTGAAGAGGTCAAAAGTAGACGCACTATGCCTTGGTGCGACAAGCTAGCCTTATATTAATAGCAGCTATGGAGCTGCGTATTGCGCCTCGAGGGAGGATAGAGCAAGGCTGAACCACCTGCCTTGCGATTGGATCGATCCCTGTTCCAATTACAGAGCTACTGATTTCGAAGTCCGACCCATGGCTGGTGGCTTTTGGTTTGGCGTCATGATATATATGGCAGTCAGTTTCCATCACAGGAATACCTTTGACTACATGGCATGGTCCTTGATTGAATTTGGGCTGAATTTGCCGCCTCTTGGGCTTTTTCCAGCCCAGGCATACATTTTGATACGAGGATACACTGAACGAATTTGCCATTGTCCTTCGAGTCCTTCGTTAGCAGAGGCCGCATTATCATGATGCTGACATTACAAGGCAGCCAATATTTGGCTTCATGTAGGCTATATGATATAGGACGTTTGGTTGCACTCCCTGTCAAGTGTCTCACTACTAACACCAAACCCCTTGTGGTTAGCTCGCGGAGTGCTTCCGCCTACCTAGGTATGGCTCTTTTCAGCCTCGCCATCGAAAGCGCCAACGCAATTTCAGCCTTCTCAGCATCACCTAGGCTAAATAACATTATATACATCATTCTAGAAGTTCCCTATTCCAATACATACATTCAACATGGAGAAATGTCCTACCAAAGTAACCTCCTACCAAACATACATTAAAGCACTCTGTTCACGCAATCCATGCCTACTAAATCTCTACAATTTCCTCTCAAATCCGCACGCCCAACAACACGGTTGTCAGATTTCTGCGTTAGATTTCCGAGAGGGGGTTGAAAACCCCATTTTAAGGACCAATTTTGATGAGGATCTTCTCGCCTACGAACTAACAGAGCAGCCCTTCCGGAAAGTTGACCCTAGAGAGATCGATGCATACCAGAATCACTCACTTCTTGGGCGCATATTGATCATCGAGGACCTAACTAAAAGCGTCATCGAACTCCTAGCAACTGAACTGGAAATCGACCCGTTGTTCTTCGCGATGCATTTGCATACAATTCAAAGGGCTGGTATGCAATCTCAGGCTCCAGACCAAGCAACCCTACCCTCGCGTCTCTTACCTCTGGAGTACATCAATATCTCTTATCATCGGGCAGTTACTTCCGATACTCTGACTCCTTTTGGAGGGAAGCTGGTAAGAGACACTGTGCTTGACAGAAAGCTCGTCTTTCTGCAGTCTACAAATATTGGGCTCGCGCAACACTGTGTGTCTCTAATTCGCATCAAAAGCAAAAGAAGATTCTGGATATGTATGTCTAAGCTTCCATAGCATTTGAAGACTAACTTTATTTACCACCATAGGTTTGATGCTCGTCGACCCACCAATTGCTGAAACATTTTTCTTGCGCGGACAAAAGAATAGAGAGGAATACAAAGTGCAACTCAAGACAAAACCTTTCCTTGGAACATACGAGGATTTCATCAGACCTCCCCCCTACTCAAGCGACTATGACTATACAGAAGACCCCAAACGTGGCACCATGTTGAATGACCTTCAATATTATTGGTCACATTACATCCCTCCATGCTTCGACCCAAAAAATCCGTCTCTCCAATCTCTCGCATACTATCCGCTCAAAATTATTGCTGCAGAATGGACAAAATACATAGCAGTCATGCACCACTGCATCAAGCGTTATGAGTACCAAAACGAGCAACTACCGGAACTTGATCAGTTCAACATGGATTTGCGAGAATTGCAAGGTTGGAGGCGCCGCAGCATGATGTCACAGCAGAAGATTCAATCAGTCATACACCTCATACAGTACCAAGAGCAGCCGAGCTCGCCCAACGACCCAAACATGCGATACCTACTCGAGGACTTCAAACTCCTAAGCACAGACCTCGAAACCGCTGGCCGACGCCTAGAAACCATGCTTCCCGCGGTAATGACATTCGTCCAGATTGCCGATGCTCGGCGATCCTTTGCGGAAACGGCGAATATCACACGGTTGACCGTTCTGGCGCTAGTGTTTGTCCCATTGACATACATTTCTAGCCTATTCAGCATGAATTCAACGAATGCGCCAGGTAGTCGACACTTTTGGGTTTACTTTGCTGTTGCTGTGCCAGTGACGTTGTTGACAATTCTCATTGCAAGGCCACCGGTTTCGATGATGAGGGAAGCAATCGCTTGGCTCAAAGAGAGGAGAAAGAGTGAGAAAGAGAACAGTGAGGGGTTGAGGGAAACAGAAGCATAGATTGTACACTTTGGCATATGGAACTGAGATCGCGTGAGTGTGTAGGACTTGCGTATAAGCGCAGAATAGTTTCAGGTTCCTTATGCATGATTGTATGCAAGTGGAACCCGAATTTTTACGTCTTCCATGGAAAAGTGTGAGTGTATGAGACACGGAGTTAGGCAAGTATATTGGATTAATTAATAGATGGTTAATCAAATATCCTTCAAGAATTTGATAATACCTTGATTTGATGACAAAAAAGACGCTTATCGAATCCAGGCTTACCTAGAGAAAGAATGGTATAGGAATTATATATCGCAACAACATACATGCCTAATAAAACCTAAGAAAGATTATTTAGCGGTGTATTCCGGTTCATTGCACCCGCCACGATTAACAGAAACCCAGTCGACAAGTGCTTTGAGCTCCTTCACATGCTTCTTACTAGAGAGTGTTTCGGCATGGTCAACACCAAGCTTCTTCATTCGTATATCTAGGACCTCTTGAGCGACATTGAGAGACTCTTCAAATCTTTGCTGCCATTGGAGAACAACAGACAAGTGCTCTAGGACTCTTACCGTTCCTGGGCGCATTCCCCGAGTCCCTTTGTTCATCCTACAAAGGCACTTTCGAAGAACATCTTCGGCATCTCGATAACGAGACATATCGTGAAGTATGCAAGCAATGATCTGATAAGCCTGCAAAGTGTTGTCATGATCCCGGCCAAGTGAGGCCTCGAACATGGTTGCCGCATTTCGGAGGAGTATCTCCGATTCCTTCGATCGTCCTTGACAATGGAGAATGATACCTAAGTTACTCATGCTTTTGAGAGATTCTGGATGCTCAGCTCCAAGAACTTGCCGCCAACCAGCGAGACAGACGTGTTGTATGGCCTCGGCTTCTTCGAAACGACCAAGTAGTTGTATTGACAAGCTCAACTTAGATAAATTAGCCAGATTAGATGGGCGACTTAATAAATCACTGCATAGTGGACCACCGAACAGAGAAGGCGGTATCGAATACGATCCAAGTGCTTCAGTATGACTAGGCAGTTTTCCGATGATGGCCGAGATTCCAAAGACTTCAATGGCTTCGTCATCAACCTGCTCCACGAAGGTTTTGCGCGTCCGAAGCACATCTTTAGTAAGTCTCGACGCCTCTTCATTATTCCCAGTACAATATTCCGCAATGGCCAATCTTCCCCAAAGAGCACTTGCTGCAATAATACTGGAAGAGAAGAAGGCTGGGCCCCAACTGAGAATCTTCTGTACGAATACTGTCGCTTCTCTATAAGAGCCGACTTGGGTAAGAGTGTGGGCGGCACGGGATGCTAAGGATACGACAATTCCTAAAGCATCATCATCCAACTGGTCTTCAGGGCAATGTTTCGTAATAAAATCTATCAAGGAAACAACATGTAAAGCGTAACAGTGAGAATTTTTGAATACTCCAGATTCATCCGACTCAGAAGTGAAGGTTAAGTCGATAACGCGTAGAATGAGCTTCGCGTGTTGATGCAGGATTGGCATCAATAAAAGTTCCTTCCTGACAAGTTCAGAAACGAGTGGATTAGAATCGAAGAAAGTATTAGAAGTTCTAGGGATAATCAATTGCTGCGCTTCAAGAAGTGAAAAAGCTTCCAGATATCTATCTTTCTCAGGAAGGTTTGCAATCAATGTCTTTGGTATGTTCCGAGAATTTAAACATGATACGATTGCAAGTAAGTTCGCCGCATAATGCCTTTGAGGGACTGGAATTGATGAGAGAAATTGGGAAGTCGTGTTCTCCCTCCAGCTATTGGCTTCCATACCATGTTGACTAACTTGATTACGAAGGGGCAATCTTGACTGTCGATTCTAGCAAGGTATTGTCAGTCAGCTCTAGTCAAGCCTTGTGTTCTATCAAATAGATGTAACGCAACAATTTCAACATAACTTACAGGATCGAGATGATGTGTAGCCGTTTGGTAGTCAAGCGGTACAACAGAACCGTATCGTCGCACCTCCGCGGTATAGGTCGGGGGTTTGCTATTAACATTACACTCAACTCGCCATCACAGCAAATCTAAGAGGAGAAAAGGGCATACGGGCATTGTTTCATATCTTCAGTGAGCTGCGCGATTGTCCGAAGACTCTTGACTATATCATTCTTCATTTGTAGCGTTCGCCATGCATTCATCCATTTCCTAGTTCTGCTTTGAGTGGTGAAATCCATCACGGATTCTATTGTAACCTTTACGTTGTTAATCTCGACCCTACACCTTTCCATTGTCTTTTGAATATATGCATCGTGGAGAGAATGATAGTTCTCGAACTGCGTCAGAAAGCTATCAAAATTCTGGACCCGCTCGTTCCATTGTTCGACTAAGATGGGTGACTTTCTGAATATGGTAATGATACGTGAAATTCCGCAAATACATTGGAAAATGTACTTGAGTAGTTGGGTTAGTGCGGCTATCAAGCCGATTGCACTGGAAAAGTGCATTGTGCTAACAACAGAAGGACGAAGTGGATAGCCTTTCCGGGAATCTTATGAAGTTTGAGAGGCATTTGAAGAGATTTCGCTCATGCAGGTAATGGCCAATAAAAGTATACAAGCCAAGCAAAACCTGTTGTACCACCACAAGGCTGAACCAGGGCAGAATCAATTGCCAGGACGACTATTAATGCGATCTTATTGTATTCCTAACTTCGAGGCGACATTGCCCTGTAGAATCTGCCTATAATCGCCTTTTCTTGAGAGGTAGAGATTTGTGTACTATTGTAAATTAAGAATAGGTTATTTTACCTTTTTGCGTAACCCTACCCGTTGTCTTAGGGGGTTAGGCATTATCAACCCTGAGTGCGCCTGAAAAATATCCTTCCAGTCTCTTGAGTGATTCCGCCAACAGCCGGCCAACGTTGCGCACTTTTATATGATGTTTTATGCTGCAGACATCCCCAAAATTGACCCGAGACAGACCGTTTTTAGGGATAGTCGGGTCCTCAGCTTTCATATAAAGGGGTTCATGTTCCGATTGCTCGCCTTCGTATAATTCTACTTCAGTCCCAATGGGGATTAAAGGTGCATGCTCCTGAGCTGATATACCAGCTTTAGTAGTTGCTTTGCCGCCGTATGTGTGAATCGGTAGGCATAGGCAGTGGGAGGACTTTGGTCGAATAACGACAAACCGGCGTATTTTCCAATAAATTGTCCTTTCAGTTTCCGGATTGCCTGCAAGTTCAGGCCATAAAACCATAAATATGCGCCCGCGCTTGAAATAAGCCCGAGGCCTATGAACTGGTTGAAACCCTAGTTACCAAAACAGTTAGAATAGCTAGTAAAGCACGACAGGAAATCTAACCAGAATGGAGCCTTCCGGGAACCTCCGTTATCATGACATATTCTGTTTCATCCGTTCGAAATGTGTGCCGACGGGGAGAAATCAATTGTGATTCCTGAAACGGGAGCAGAGTCTCAGACGATTTAGAATGCCATGGAGCATTTTCCTGCATCGGTTCGATGAGCCTGTTTTCTTCGATATGAACCTTATCATCCGTATCTCCGGGATTAGTAGAATTCATGAGCGCTTCCTTCGGGCTAGATCGCAAGCGTTACCTATTATCCATTCTATTGCGCAGCCGAGAAAGTTTCTCACCTATTTATATCCCTTGGTGCTTTCACATAGTCGCCAAGCTCCCGTATGGCATGCTTCCCAACATATGGAGCTACCCTCGAGCAACTACCAGGACAATCCATTCCCATTTCTTCCCGCCAATATCTGACCAACAGAGGTATATGTTCTTCAGACACATGCCCAATATCTTTCGCCTTAACGTTGTATTGTATAGCCTGTCCTCTACCAAACCGGATTCGCGACGTGTGGTCGAGAATTTTGCGGTCGGACGCGGCTGGTACGATCTCGATTGGTTCTTTTTGTAACGATTTCTCGCCGGGAAGGAGGGTAGGGACATCGCCCCGTAGGTACATTATGGAATGTTCTTGAGGATCGCATCCACTTTTAAGAGTCCCTTGTCCCCCATATGTCAGGACTGGACTGTAGGAGTTAGCCCCAACTTTAGATTTGAGAATGTAGGATGGATAGAGCACTCACCATGCATAGCAAAAGCCCCTTGCATTCTGCACGCATACGAAGCGTGCTATAGTTGAATACACTTTCTCTCCAAATAGAACAGAGAAGACGTTGGCAGGATCTCTTTTCTCGAAGTTTCCGCTTCCGTCGGTAGATAAAATTGAGAAAACCTGCATTAAATATCAATAATAGTCCCTACAAAGCGTCTTCGAGAACCCCACCCTGCCAATAGTAAAGAACTTGACATTTCTTACGGCATAACCCATACTAATGTTAGTCGGGTACTGGTTGCTGGAGAGTGGGTATACTTGGATCCAGTCCCTGTCCTTCATTTCGGTCTTGTTTGCCAACTGATGCGTCAGCTACATTGTCAGGGATCCAGAGTGATGATATCGGGGTTCTCGAAGATGGAGCGTCCATCAGGATGGTGGGTATTGTCTTATGTTAGAAGATGAAACGATGAGAAAGAGCTGAGAAGCTATACTCCACCCCTTATCGGAGAGACACCACACAAATTGCGTGTAACCGACCCAAAGGTTTATAAATTTCGAAAGTTTTGATGGAAGACCCTTTTCTTTTTAGCAAGCAACTAGCAAGAGAAGCTAGCGTTTTAAACGACTGCTTGACTAAGTAGGACCCCCTGAAGGTAATAGAAGTGTTCGAAACTAAGCCAAAGAATTGTTATCTCAATTGCTCATCGGAGCCAAGAACATCTTGCAGTTGCTGTCGCACAAATGTAGAATAAATTACGTCTAGCTATCTTATTGGGAATAGACAACAGGCACGCAGTAACTTTGTATAGCGAAGCCGCTATTAATGCACAATTTGAAATGCTGATTAAATATAGCATCGTGGTAGATGGCTCTATCACCTTATAGTGGACATTCTTCAGCAGCTGTTCCCCACTTTTACTAGCGCACCTATCTTGGAAAGGGTTGAGTGGCTACATAGGTTACAATGTTCACACCTATAAGAAAATTTTGGAAGACAGTTCATGGATATTAATGTAATGTTCTGAATACTATGGTTTACTCCTCTAATACACCTCCTTGATCCTTTTATTAGGCTGCTCTACTACTCTTATCCTATATTTTATCAAATATAGAATAATTTTTCCGTATAGCGATATTCTAGAAAGATACTATAAACTTTAGAATTATAATCTTTTAGTTAGACTTATAGGATCTAAAATGTTTCTGTATTTATAATAGCTCTCTTAAAACTAAAAACTTCAACAATTCATAAAACTACTGGAAGAAATCTTTCCAGATTAACATGTGAGATATTTATAAAGTCTACGAAACGTAATTGAATTATGTCAACGCATCGATGAGCACGAACTCCTAATTTAGGACCTCCCCCGGGGAAAGGGAGGGTGTGCATAAAGGGTGCCAACGATAGAGATGCTGAATTCCTTACGGTTTGGCGTCTCCCAACGAGTGGAGCAACGGAAAAATGATTAATTCTAAGTTCGTTACCACCAACCGCCGTGCACTGTGATTCTAAAGAGCGATTATAAATATCGCATAGAATTGCATCATCTCCTCGACAATAATGTTGACGTAGCGCATCGCAGTCCACCCATGATTGAGTTAGTGTTTGTGCGAGCCATCGTCTATTCCACCGTTCCGGACTTCCCTGCATCCATACAGGAGCTAGCTCTTGGGCGACTCCGCTCTCCTTGCATCTATGGCGATATTATTGCCGCAACTACTTACCGCTCATTGTGCAGCCATCCCACTTATGACGTATTTCTTCACTACGAATCATAGCGAGTAGATAGACAAATACCTCGTATTTACACGAAGCTCATATGACTTGCAGTTCACGCTCTCTTTGGTAGTTCCACTATTATAATCTAGCTAGGGACCAGAGAGTAAAAAGCCATTGGTAGGTTTCAATAGAGAATCGATAAGAGTTGAGGGCAGATGATGTGCTTGAAGGAATGGAAATTGAAGACAAGTGGCAGCCCCACCCTTTCCCCAAGCGTACAAACAAGCGTGATAAGCGCACCCTATGTGATCATCACACATATTGTTGCGGATACGAGTTAAGCGCACTAAGCCGATTTAGCTATCTATATCCGAAGAGTCTTCCCTTGACTAGTCTGTTTTGGGCAAATTAAGATGATACTTGGTGATTGCCTGATGGTCCTCCAATGAGTTTATGTCAACGTCACAATCTACCGAACATTTCTATTGAAAATATTCAGTTGAGTCAACAAAAATTTTAGCTCTGATGATATAATTGTCTACAACAATCTCTTTAGAGAATTGCTTTTTAGGTAATAATGAAACTTCGATATAAAGATACAACGAAGAGAATAATGAATGGGTTCGGTTTGTGTAGAGAAGAAGAGACGTTGAAAAGCGCCACAAAACTGGAATTATTTGGCCTTCCGTGACCTTATGAATATACATTCCTCGCAGGCTTTCTTGCTTGAAAAGAGAGTTACAGTGATGAAACAGCAAAGATGAGATGTATTATGACGTCAATTGAAGTCCATAAGTCGCAATGCTAGCTCTTCAAATACTTGACTCTTATTTGAAAGGCTGGATCGGTGGTCGAGGCGGCGGGTTGTTTGGTGGAGGAGGGTTCGATGGGTTAGGGTCTGATCGGTCAGGATTCACAGGCGAAGAATTACTGGGTTGTTGAAACCTGGACTGTTCTTTGCTTGTGATTTGGGACGACTTCATGTGCATCCCGTTTTCATATGAATTAATGTTCGCAACGCAGCGGGTGAATAGGTGAATATGCGAATGCTGGAAAATCCCGGCGCGGTACCAAGGATCTCTATATAGGTCAACGTGATAACTGACAACATTTCTTTTATACATGTGACACATTCCCACACTGTTCATGGGGGCTTTGAGAAAGCCAGCATCAACACGCATTCCGAGGAAGTAGTTGAAAGTGTTCGGTATGCTACCAACAACCACAACTTGCAATTGAACAATGTGATCTTTGGGTTTTTGATGGGAATTCTTAAAAATAAGGCCAATTGCATCTTCTATCCGCGGTCACCATTTAGGTAACAGCATGAAAGGAGGGGTTTCGAGTATACCTGGATGATTTAGAGCTTCGAGCGCCCCTAAGAGATCCCCCGCCTCTATTTGATTCTCCGTTGGCTTCATCGGCAACGTAACGTTGGGGCTCAAATCCAGCTTCATAGTGCTATATTTCTTAGTATATATTATGGCAAAAAAAAAAAAAAAAAACACCCACAAGGGAGCCAATGTTTTGTGTTGACCTTCACATAGCTCGCTACCTTTTGCATCCGCCATGGCGTTAATGTTAGCCATTATCATATTAGCTTGCCTGGTTCGGTTCGAAGAGAGGCAGTGCAGCCAAATAGTAGGAGAGGGAGAGGAAGAAGAACGGTGTAGACTGTAGTGCCTTGGTACCAGAGAAATGAACTGAACCTATCGTACCTAATCTCACTACCGTCTGACGGGAACGGAAGACGTACTACAATACTAACGAAGTTCGGCATAACTAACATAGAGGAAGTAGTAGATGCAATGGCTCGGCCTCTCAACTTCAAGGTGTTTGAGTGCACAACATCTTAACAAAGTTTCAATATGTTTGCGTAGCATCGCTTAGTGGTCATGGGCAACCTAATCCAAAGTCAAAGGTTGAGGAAAGCTGTGTTACCTGATACCACCCCTACTAGTACTTTTGTAGTTAATTCTTGCGAGTCAAGTACCACGAGCGCTTGGATCACCCTGGCTTTTATCTGGAGATCAAAAACACCCTTTGAGTGAGAAGTAGGTCAAAAGATATTATATACCTGATTCCTAGTGAAGGAGAATGTTGAATTAGCGACGGATGATATAAATTGGTCGATCGCGTCTTGGGTTTCTTCTACTAAATGCGAAGTCGTGCTGGTTTGTGTGGCCTTGGCTGCCGGCAACACTGGCGGACGTGAGACCACGTTTTCGGCAAATCGTCCTCCGTAGTCCGGTCCGGAAAAAGGCGGCCTAGCTACTTGGCGGAGAAAAGAAAAAAGGAAAACTGCTAGCCAATCACAATCGGCCGATAGAGGGCGTTTCTCAGAGTGAAGATTTGATGAAGCTAACACTTGCCCGTGGTACGCCTTACGATCGTGGAACAATAAGCAGTGCATGCACCTAAGGCTACAAACACAAATCACAATCACTATCAAGGGAGAATTCAGAAAGCACTAGCAGCTGAGAAATTCCTGTTCAAGAGCACCGGTTGTCTGTTGCGCACTTGGTCCAAAATTCATCGTGCATAGATGCACATGTGAAATATATGAAGGAATTCTTCGTTTAGATTTATTTCTAGTAAGCTTTAGCGTCTAAATGTATGATATATAAAAGATTGAACACCCCTTCCGCCATAACATTTCCATCTATGCCTTATCATCCCACCACTTACTCTATTTCTATCTACGCCTCTTCCTTCTTAGCCGTCAAACCATCCTCGCTTCCATCGCGGACCTTGTCACCCTGTTCCTCCGCCCTTACTCCACCCGTATTATTTTGCTGAATTGCAAGTTCTGGATTCGTTTGTTCGAGTCTGTGTCTCATCTTCTCATCCATCTGATCCAGGTCTGGCACAACCCATTTCGCGCTCTTCCACGGCTTCACGCCCATTAGGTACATGGTATCGATTTCCTCAAGAGTACGTCCCTGACCTTCGATGACGAAGAAGTACACACCAATACCGGCTAAAATATTGCACCCGGCAAAGACATATCCGTATCGGAAATCTATCGCGCTAGTGATAAACGGCGTGAAGAATGCAAGCAAGAAGTTCCAGAGCCAGTTACTCGCAGTGCTAAGTGCCATAGCCTTCGCCCTATATCTCGATGGGTATAATTCACCACAAATGGTCCAGATCATAGGGCCCCATGTTGTTGCAAAGCCGAAGATGAAGAAGCAAGCGAAACAAATCATGGCGACGGAGGCGTGAGGTGTATTTTCTGGGTCATCGCGGTCTAAAACGAAGTGGCCGACAGATGCAAAAATCATGAAGCAGATGAACATCCAAATTGAGCCAGCGATGAGAGATTTGCGGCGGCCGTAGTGCTCGACTATGTAAAGGCCGTAGAAGGTTACCCCGAAGTTGATACCATTCTGAAGGATATTAATGGTGCTTAGGAGAACAATTTGAGGGCGCTTACCAAAATCATTTGGGTGACAAATGAGTTCTTGATGCCAGTACCCGCAAAGATGGTTGTGCCGTAATAGAAGAAGTAGTTGGCACTATCTTGGCATTAGCATTAGACTCCTTTACCAGGCCCTATTCCGTAAAAGGCTTACCCAGTAAGTTGCTGGAACATCTGCAGACCCATTCCTAGAATGAGGCGGTATGCCATTTTGGGCGCCTTCCACATGTTTAGCCATTCCCTAATCGCACTTTCTGTCCTACTCTCGGCTTCCATCTTTAGTCTAATTTCTTCCAGCTCCATGTGTAGGGCATAATGGTTCTCCGGCACGCCATATACTTTCATCATCGTTGCCTTCGCCTTGTCGACCTTGCCGCGCCTGTAGTTGAATCGTGGGGTTTCAGAGAAGAACAGAATACCGATAGCAAGTATTGTAGAGAATACGAGGGACAAGCCCATTGTGATCTGCCAGCTAGCTGCTTTTCCGGCCTGGTGGCGCTCCGCAGCATAGTTGAATACAGCAGCCAGGAAAATACCAAAGGTGATCATTAGCTGGTAAGTAGCGATGAGCGCTCCTCGAGTATGACGTGGAGCGGTCTCAGCTTGGTACATAGGGACCAGTAGACTGAGGGCACCAACTCCAAAACCTGCAACAAGACGGCCCAACATGACCTATTGAATTGATTAAGTATTAGGTTCAAGGGAACATCCGCTATCAGAAAAGGCAATGAAGGGAGATCTACCTGATACCATTTATCCGTGGCCGAAATTTGAACGATTATGCCAACGCTGAAAATTACACACCAAAAGATGATGCTCATTTTGCGCCCGATCCAATCTGCAATGGGAGCACCCACGAGCGCGCCAATAAGTGTGCCAATTGACAACTGAATTTCTTCAATTAGAAGAGTTATTGGTGATGCGAACGTTAAACTTACAAGAGCGACGATAAGTCCCGACCGCACGTTCGAGAAATATGGTGTCCCATCGTCATGACGTTGCCCAAAACGTCTAAGAAAGTCTTCCATCTCCAAGAAGCCTGAAATTTGGCCAGTGTCGTAGCCGAAGACAAATCCACCTATTGTACCAAGTCAATACTGTTAATTGCTGGATTAGGCAAAGAAGCCTAGAATGAGAGGTTTAATATTCATACCCATCGATACTAGTACACCCATTGACAATGTAGCCATTGTCAAGCGAGGCAGCGGCGTATTATCGAATCCTACATGTTCGCCTACCCAACGGGAAGAATGCTCAACCGGGTTACGACGTTTCCACTCCCTAATGGGATTAGAGAATTTCATCTTGAAAGCCTCAATCAGAGTATGTTAGTGGTATTGAGATCCACAAATTATGAAGTTTGTACTGTTCCTTCTACAGGGAGTACTCAACGCATCTTATACCCAGAGATGTGGAGCAACGGACGGCTGTTACCTCTCGGCTTCGGGAGATTTTAAGACCCGCTGCTCCCCCATGGGCACGAGATCAACGCGGAGGCGGCATTCTGCAGGTCTGGGCCGTCTGATGATGATAGGAGATGCTGGTACCGTATTTGTTCCTTCCTCATGAGGTACCTGACGCGGAATGCTGCGGATAGTAGCGTCGAAGAGTAATCCTAGTGAGGGTCGATCAAGTGTGGAGTCTTACGTTGCTACAGTCGCATTCTGATATATGTACTGAATGCCTAACGAACGGTAGGTTATGAATGCACTCCTAGAAATCTCGAGGCATCTTCTTAATCTAAAAGAATGCGCATTTTAAGAAAAATAACTTCTTCGGCGCATTAAACAATCATGAAACGGTTTTCCATGGTCGTGACGTAGGGTCACATTCTCGATTGCCAAGACATCTACAAACAAGACGGACCTGCGTCAGCGATTCGGCCGACGAATGGTCGGAATCATTCCATGTTGTGTGATTAAGCAAAATAGTCCCTGTAACGGCATCGGGATGTCAAGCTTACATATGTGGGGAAGCTTAGCAGTAACTGGCAACGGTCGTTACATTCCGGCGACATCCGGCTAAGGCTTATTTCTTCAAGGCTGGTGACCGCAAATAAAGTCAACCGCGGTGACAGAGATTTTGAAGCATTTTGATACCATTGGGAGCTACCAGATAGGGTGGCGATCTAGTAAATAGTAGTTCCCTACGTGGAGGGCATAGTATTAAAAAGTTGCCTTCTGCAACGTGCGGAGCTGCCGGACACGAGATACCGATTATCACGATATGTGGCATTACTCGTTAGGTTAGTCTTCTCGAACAGAATCCAGTTCGAAAACAAGGCTAAGCCCACGTAGCTTTGCTCTGTTTGTGATAGTATTCAACTGTTAAGCATCTGGTTTCGAAGAGTCTTCCAGGAGTTTGGACATGCATGAGCGCGAGCAAAAGAGCGGCGAGTGACGGATCATGGTACCATTCTATACTCGGAATAAGCTCGGGCTAGAGCAGGCCGAAACTAAATAAAGCGTAGATACTCCATACCTACGTGGTGCAATGTCGTGATAAAATCTAAGTGAGGCCAAGGTTTTCACGTAGCGCGGATGGCAAGTGCGCGAGTAGGTTCTCGATGAATCGCCGTACGGAAGTCGAACGCCGCCTTGAGAATGACGAAAAGCAAACAGTAGAGGATTTCAATGGGATTGTTGTTCATGCTTCATATTCCGAGGACCAATGGCAGTCTATGCTGTTAATAATGTGCAAATTATCGTTATTAGTTCACACAGATGATCCAATAATGTTCGAACTCATATGAAAAAGCTGTTAGACTATTAGGACACTATAATCCTGTTTGCCGTCACTACCTTCAAAATACTTCTCGTTTCTGAAATGCCCTTTGATAAGAACCCATGTCAACACTGACATCGGCTCGGCTAATTCGCGAAAATGTAAGACCACACATAGCTAGTACCTATTCTTATCAATATGTTATTCCCTTTATTTTCTTTCGGAGGAGGTATTATGCCAATCAATCCAGTATCCTGTTCTGCATTGATGGGGGACCGATAAATATAACAGCGAGAGGAAGTATATGACTCGGTATGGAACGCAATATCCCTGCGTCGAATGTTTAACCCGAGCGAGTTCTATCATCTAAGATTCTGCTGAGACACCGAAAGTCAAATTCGAATTTGAAGCAACTATGATCATTTGACTATTCCCAATTGATCCATATTTCAATAGCATTGGCTTGTGTAGCTACTAACTGTGAGGGGGAAGGGGGAATACTGCAAGCAGCATTCTTTGTACACTTTCCCCGTCTTTTTGGATTCGGATTCTCGAGCTAACGAGTCATCCTGATCGATGCAGAGCGTGTCAATCTGAATTTGTCAAATCTAAGCTCAACAGTTGCATGTAGCGTATCTTGAAAAGCGAGGAACATTGTTTCTATAGGTCCTGAAGCCCAGAATTCCTTGAAGCTATCTTGTCTTAGAATCACAAACTTTTCAGAATCCCAAGTATAGCTCGACTTTAAATACAGTGTATTTCCTGGTAATAATGTCTCTGCGTTGTTGGAGAAACGTGCTCACAGTGTTGGTGCATTGCGTGCGACAGAGATTAGGCGGGTAGGAAACCGCGCATTTTCGTTTGATCCCTAGCAATCTCGGTGGCACTGGCATAATTTTTTTTTTTTTCAACTTATCTTCGTGCTTGTTGGAAACTTCGTGGAGAAGAAAAGCTGTTTGGCATTGCCCTTCGGATTTGTAGTTTATCAATGATTCGAATAAACAATTAGTAAGTACGTAACATCATAAATACAAGCACAACACAAATTGTGGGCATGTGTGCACATTGCTCGGTTTCTAGGCAAGCCACCATGGGTCTCAGATGGCTGTCTACCTCGAAGGGAAATGAGTCTAATCGAATAATCACTTATTACTAGACCCCTACCTCCATGATATACCAATGGCATATTCATCAAAAATAATAACAAAGCTCCCATTATCAAAGGATCGGATCCTACGTTCAAGTCCCTTTCATCTTTGGGTTCTCGCTCCTATTTCCTAAAATATGCGAGCATATGTAGCGTCAATTTATTGCTGTAGTCGTGTGGGCAGCGCCAGTATGGTGATTACCTGCAAAAGAAGTCGTTACAATGGGCGATTAGCAGAGTAAATAGCGGCACAGGCCGTGAATAGATGAGTGTTAGAGTCGGTCGTTCATAGTTAGCAATCTACGGTCGGTAGATGTTGAGAAGGGTTCACGCTAGATTAGTGATACTTAGCGTACCATATGATTGATCAGTCCTAGGCCAGAATCAAGCAAGCTGCGTAGAGAGAATGATTTGCAAAGAACGTTTGGATCCACAAAAGCCATAATCAAGGCAAAATATATTTAGCTATATCGATGTAACTATTGTAAACTATTGGTTAACGGCGAATATCTCGGGACCGTAATGCAAGCAGAGCATTGCTTTCAACGAGATGTATGTATCATGTCGTGCGCATTTCTCCAGCATCCCGAACGCCGCCCATATGCACCCATAACTTTTGAAAACGTAAAATAGTGGCAATAACTACGCTATGCCACGTGTCTCCCGCCACTTCTTCACTCTTCTCTTAATATCTCCTTCGCTCTGCTGCATAGGATTCAGCTTGCGATCCCGACTCATCCTTGCATAATCATCCCCGTACTTCCCCACCAGCCTCTCTACCCACTCTTCCTCTCTTTGACTCTGTTTCCGCGGCGCTTTCCTTCCGCCATTCCTTGCCGCCTCCTCGAGCTGCCTTATCACTGGATTCTCACTTTGTTCTTCCTCGGGAACCATAGCGAAGCCATCCCATTCTTCAGGCTCAGAGTCCTCGAGCTCGTTCAGAGGATCATTGAGCGGGTTGTGGCGCTTTTGTGAGGGTTCGTTGAGGATGCGGAGAATTGCGCCGGTCTCGAGATCGCGCTCCACTTGGACTTCTTCGGCTGGAACTGATTCCGGTGCGCGACTTACAATATTGAGTTTATGCGCGGTGCTGTCTGCTGCGGCGTCGGCGCGGGAGCTCTGTGGATCGTTCAGGCCAAGGAGTTTTATGGTCTTTTCTGTGCCGCCAGTGGCATGATTGAGACGCGCGGTGAGGCCGAGACGGCGGTAGTTCTGCGAAAGGGTTTCTTTTTGGTTCCTATGTTCACAGCTATTAGAAGAGTACAATGGAATGGGGTGGGTCGAGGTTACTACCAGTTCGCCGCAATAATTGGGTTTGAAAGAACCTTCTTCTTGGACTTGGGCTTGTGCCGCCGCTTTGGTATCGACGACCTGTTCTTTTTTTTCTGCAATTCGCGACCCATTTTGCCTTAGTTCTCTGTCTCAAGGTTGTAGTAGTGGTATACACATGGTGTGGGGAGGTGGCCCCCGGAAACAATTCACCTCAAAATTTCCAAAGTTAATCCGCGCCGAGGTCTTGGCATGCATCTTCCATCCGCCTTATGCATAGGTATTCAGGGCCTCCATCTGCGTCACCCCTGATTGCACCGGCATACAATTTGTCACCGCCCAATCTACATTGAGCCAAGCCGAATGAACATTCACATAATGGCTTGTCGGAGGCACAAGTCACTCGTTTGCCTGTCAGTCTGTCTCGCTGTCTGGGCGTGGAGTGTGTCCGTGTCTGCCGCGGCGGTCAAGGGGGAGACTGGTGTCGGCGAGCTCAGTGTGTCTGAGATTGAGGAGCAATTGCAGGTATGGAGATATATTCCAAGCTTAACGTATTCGTCCAATCTACTGTACCACCGCTCAACAGAAGATAGAGCAAATAATCGGGTGTCGCGTGCTCAATTGTCTCATGCTTACTCTTGCTCTTGATAGGAATGTCCCCTCGTTCAAGCCCTCAGCGAGCACAAAGTAGCCACCAACCCTGCAACCTCTACCCTGACCTCCCAAATCTTTGCCTTCCTCTTTCCCGGCTCACCAGCTGTCAATGCCCTGCTTGCGACCTTGTACATTTCCGGTCCGCCCAACTTTCTCCTTGCGCTATGTCCACCGAACATTGACCCCTCCTCGCTTTCCATCATGGTGGCATTCGCTGTGGGCGGCCTACTAGGAGACACTCTATTTCATCTTCTTCCGGAGATTTTTCTGGGCGAAGACGAACATGACAAGGTCAAATTTGTAATGGTTGAGCCAAACAAGAACCTCTTGCTTGGTGTTGCTATCATGGTAGGCTTTGTAACATTTGTCGCCATGGACAAGAGCTTGAGGATTGCTACCGGTGGGGAAGGCGGACACGATCATTCCCACAGTTACTCGCATGAGAAAGTTGAGCCCGCCGCAAAAGCATCTGGTGCTCTGTTGAACGGTGAGAATCGCCTCTGGATTGCCCTTTAGCAACTTGACTTACGTATCACAGGTTCTAAAGACACTATCCGCTCCCGGAAACAAGCCAACGGTGCCGCTGCTACTGGAAACAAGGGGGAGAAAGACGTAGAAAAGGAGATCAGTGCTAGTGTAAAGCTCGGCGGCTACCTAAACCTAATAGCTGACTTTACACACAACATCACCGACGGCCTCGCTATGTCTTCCTCTTTCTATGCCTCGCCCACCATCGGCGCAACCACTACCGTTGCGGTCTTCTTCCACGAGATCCCACACGAGGTGGGCGACTTCGCATTGCTCATCCAATCTGGCTTTTCAAAACGCGCGGCCATGAGTGCTCAATTCGTCACCGCCCTCGGCGCACTATTAGGAACTTGCATTGGCATTGCAATTCAGGAATATGGAGGGAACTCCGCGTCTGCGGATATACAAGGCCCAGGATTGTTTGGCACGAGTCTGAGATGGGGCGATATGCTGCTGCCGTTCACCGCGGGAACATTTCTCTATGTCGGGACTGTGGCTGTCATTCCAGAGTTGCTAGAGACTGGCCCTGAAAAGGGAAAGGAGCTTTGGAAGACTCTTACCCAGTTCGCGGCCATGTTTGTGGGCGCGGGAATTATGCTTGTGTGAGTATATCTCTGCTCGATAATTGACAATGAAGCTAACAGCCACGCCAGGATTTCTTGGTCGTAGTTCGGAAACGCTAACCGCTTATCAGGGGAATTTTGGGTTTATTTGCCTTTGGCTAGGCCGTATTAATTGATATAGGATATATCGCAGATGTTAAACATATATCGGCGTCGTTCTTGGATTGCATGGCATGGAATTCCTGCATTAGATATAGACTATCCTTTAGCTGCCAGTTTGTCAATCTGCGAGGATATTGCAAGGTTTATTTTTGGAGATCGTAACCTGGAAATCCACTTTTTTCAAACGGCACCTCGACCCCTAGAATAAGTAGAACTATCAGACTAACCATTGGCTCCGGGCTGGTATAGCAATAATCTAGAATCCCAGTCATCTATACCACGAGCTAAATTCTCTTTAACTGATAGCTCTCTAACCACCAACTTCACATGTATTGCGAAAGAGTCGAAAATTTCGCACCTATGGGACCCACGTGTTCTTGCCCTATGACTAAAACATATGATTCTATGGCAGGTGGGGTGGGAACAGTATCTAGTAGGCGATCGTGTCTAATTTAGATATGTCGTACTCCTGTCATGCGGAGTACAGCAATAAACTAGGTAGACGAAGAGAGGCAAGCAATACCCGAGGCCACACTGCAATGGAAAGGATACAAAGCGCTAAGCTGATTATTTCCGCTCTGAATCGAGTTCTGGCAGGGTAAAGTTGATCTAGAACGAGTGCTAGAATGCATCCGGATTGTTGCTCCATGAATAGGGAATGAACGACAGTATTTAGCTCAAGAATTGTAGTAGGAAGATATGTAGCATGGTATGTATTATCTTGCTGTTCCTATATACCGTACTGATGTAATACTGCGGTTTGTTGCGTACTCTGTGGCAATAGCCAGAAAGCAGCGCACTGCGTTCTTATTTCCTAGAAGTAGACATAGCACTATCGATTATGAACCAATCAGCTATCCTATCAAGAGCATTCTTTCCTACCGACTTTAATGAAACCATTTGAATGTTGAATGATCGCGGAAGATGCGATGCCCAAGGGAGAACATGTGTTGAGAAACAAATCCGAAAAGCGGCCGACGTGCCCATGGGGATAGGAGAATACTCACTTTCTTATTGACTAGCGCTTGTTGTCGTTCACTTAACTGAGTACGGAAAGGGTAGGGCGCCGTATTCAAAGCGTAATCTTATTTTGGCATTGTCGATCTTGAAAGGTTTCATGTTGCCCTAACAAACAAGGAAGAGCCCTAGGTCTCGCAGGAATGAGATACCCAGGCATTAGCTGCGTAGCCGAAAGCTCATAAACCGAGTTTAGGTCCTGACGTGGTAATAAGAGAATATGTATAGCTTTGTAAAGTAGTTCACCGTATAGTTCAATGAAAGCGTGGTGTTCAAACTGTCAATCTGCGAGCCCTATAACTACACTGGTCAACGGCCGAACAAATCAACCTGATGGTTGTAGGCCCCAGACGCTCGGACGCAAACACTTCCTTATTCCAGTTAGAGGAGTGAAGGAAGTCGATTTGCGCGATCCTCGTGCATATGAATCATGTCAGACAAATCCTTTGAATATTGCACTAGATTCGTAAAGACCTGGTAATCCGGGAAGAACGGCTGCGAAGACAATGTGTTCTATATGTGTGGAACAATGAGTGATATCGGATGGTCTATGGAACAGGAATTGCTTCGGAGTGCATGAAAGGATTTCTATGACCCGAAAAATATTAATTCGTTCATCTCAAGAGTAGCCGTGTGCTCCGTAGCCTATAGATCATTGTTCCTCGTGGCTTTTACAGTCCGGCTCCGCATCACAAAATCGCAAAGCCACACTAGCACAGCCTTTCCAAGTCGCTCCGTCATTTCGCTCTCTAGCGAGCGGATGCAGACATGAAACGGCTCAGAGATAAATTAGGATCCGAAGCTAATTCGGCAGACAAGCAACGGCCCCTACCCTAAAGACTCGCTCCATTCACTTGATTGGTCCATTTCAGTCCCTCGGTGAACATGCTTTGCCAAGAATAGGGACGGACCATTGCAATACGGGTTCATGGTGCCATGTCCCATGCGACCGGCTTTGCTATTGGTGAGATACAGGTAAGCATCATGAATGAGTGGTAACCCCAGAAATATGTGAGATGTCTGAGCATCACAATACATACATGGTCCGAAAGGGAGATTGGATTTGACCTTGCCGGCTTACCGGAGTAGCGTGGCTTGCATACATATGCTGAAGCTTGGAAGTTCAGCACAACGAATGGACGTTCAGCGCGTCGCTTCTAAATGCTGAAACACTGCCTGCGAGTCCGTATGTCTCGTTTGCTTCTGGATTTCCCCTCAGCCGCAATCTCACGCCGCAGCCTACGCTTAAAGTCGCCGCGAACCCAACAATACGAAGACTATCTTTCTACCTACAGCCGACATATTCGCCTCTCACATTGTTCGACATGTCCCAATATGGCCCTTCAAACCAGAAGATACCGCGTTCTGGTGTCTTCGCGATAATGATCTTCCTCTTCTTGGCGGCCTCGTACTACGGGATCGTACCCTTCTATTCCCCGGCAGTGGATTCCATTTCATCATCAATCACGTCCCGGCTACAGTTGTCGTTCTCATCTCCCAGTTTCTGTACGAAGGATATTGGGGATGGCCTCTGCTGCGAACTGCACCTTGGGGCCGAACCTTGTCTTACCGAATGCAGAAGCGCTTTCGTGGATCGAGAAACTGTACAATTAACCAAGGAGTATGAGGAATGTTCTGATCGGTGTTTGATCATGTATAACGATACATGCGGAAAGAATGATGGTACCCCGAATAGGACGCCAGATAAAAGAGACATTGTGGACATTGTGGACAAGAAGCTGCGTCAGGCTAGGCACCGAAGACAACCCCGACCTTGAGAGTTGCCGTTCTTCCCTGTACCGAAATTTGATTCCCCGCCATCATCGACGACCTCGGGCGACAAACATCGGAAAATGCGATTTAGTTCTCTGCCAAGATTAGTCCCCGTATTTGATCGGATATTTCGGCATGACGCATTGCCATTCTCCGATCATTTCACCCACTTTCTTCCTCGTATATTCCTCGAAGAATCCATTGACGGCCCGAGAAGGGAACATTAATGAATATTTGCCAGGACGATCCCATTCCAACACCTTGTAATATTCCTGTATCCCGTTAAGGCCTTCCGAATAGGCATTGATCGCAAACTCCAACCTTGCCCCCTCCTATCACACTGGACAATGAGAATTTCGGGAGGAACAGAAATTGTGAGGCTCGACATACGGCTGGCAATATTTCATCCTCAACCCGATTGTCGCCCGAAAATATCATTCCTTAACGATGGGCTCTTTGAAGCTAAATCACCTCATCAAAATGGACAATAGAATCTAGAGGATAAAGAAGATGAACCGAATTGGGAGGACGAACAACTGATGGAGAGGAATGAAACATCTTTGGAAAGGATAAGCAAGAATGTGGCAAGCACTTGATGGGTTCCCGGTATGAGACCATGTTTATATATGACTTTAATAGATACCCAATTCAAAATTCCTTTTACGACCGCCGCTGTCCGACATGACTACTGGCCATGCATTCAAGTAACTGAATTGGGCATCTCCTCGCGTCTACTTTAAAACGGCCCCGTTTCTACGGACACCACTGACGCTATGGCCGTGGTGGATATCCTGTTATAGAGCGGAGAAAAATAGGGATAAACAAGTAATGTCTAAGCCGAGGCGAAGTAGGAGTAAATAAAATTAACCAGACGCGGAAGGAAGGAATACTATGCGAGTCCGTTAATGTCTTGGGGAAATGTAGAAATCCCTTTCCATTGGAAGGGCAGAATGCGTCTGGCATTTTTCTTGCCTTCGCCAACATGTAGTCGAGCCGGGAGGTAGATCCGCCAATATTATAACGCGATTGAGGAGCTCAAAAGGCAAACTTAGTTACCAAGTCTGTCTATATAGATTATCTACGTAGTAGTTAGCATGCACTAAGGAGTAAGGAGCATTAAGTTATAGGGCATTACAATAAATAGTGAGTGCAGATGATTTGAGAGATGTATTTCCACCCCCATAACCGATTGGATACGTTACTTCAAAGGGGCGCCATGGGAATTTTGTTGGGGTTTAAGTGAGCGGAATATTTTTACTTGTTCACAATATCATCTCTGTTTAATAATGCCGCCATTTGAAACTTGGATACAGCATAAAGACGATACCAAACCCAAGGTCGACAGAGGTCTCTCCGCGTCTCGCCTCGCAGCGGGCGCAACATGAAACGTGCGCTCAGTCCCACTTGCCCATTCGAATGTCCGTGCGGTCCCACCCGCTCAAAGATCCGCATGTACGCCATTTGTCTTTCCCAGATATGCGTTTTATTCCGAGTCCTTTGGGAGTTCCCTTACACTTCGACTCGAGTTCAGACCAGAGCTTTATATGAAATATAACACCTCGTATTTTGAAACAGTCCAAAAGCTGACATGCTAATCCATCAATTACAGTAATCTAACAAAAACAACTTCATACTCAGAAAATTTTGTGCGTTTAGGTCCTAGGATCTCAAGTAGTGCGTGCTCAATTTTCAATTGGAAAGGTGCATGTGCATATATAGTTTCTTCTATGTTTCACTCTCCGCTTCGACATGGCCCTAGCATCGTGAATGTGTGCCTCGCCAAGCCGATCGTCAAGCAGTGCTGAGACCATGGCGAGGGCTTGGCTATAGAGCTTGTCTTGGACTGTTGACTTCGAGTGTAAGATTCCCATACAATCCGTAGGAGGTTCACGTAAGGGACGAGATTTGGAATTGTATCTAAGGAAAGAAGGCGGGCAAGGTTGGACTTCGACGAAGGGCAGAACTTTGATCACGTAGACGTTGCATTGAATCTCTAAGTCCCTTTCTACAACCCTATAGCTCCTAGATACGCCCGCTATTTTTCCTATTGCTAAATGTGTGCCTCATTTGCTGATACCGAAATCGTTTTGCTGTTTCCAACTATTACAAGGGTATCTCTCACATGTGCTCATTCAAACCTCAGTGATGGCAACAAGCGTCATTTTCGGTGACTCGCTCTCCTCCACGACCTCACCCCTTTTAACCTTTTTCTCGGCTCCTGCTCCATTCGCAGCAGAGTTGGCCGGTACATTCAGACCAGCATTTTGAATAAGACCAACACCAGCATTCTCAGTACCCATCTCAATCTTCGGAGTGTTCTGCATAGCCTCACGAGCATAAGTGAGAGCCGCATTGAATCCTTCTAAATCACGCTTGATCCAAGCCATAGCCGCCTCAACGGCAGCGAGACGGTCTTCGGCTTCAAGAGATGGGGCACGTTTGCCAATATGATCAACCGTTCGAACGTTAGGGGCCGGGACGGCGCGGGCTCGTGCTGCTGGCTCCTCAGTGGGTTGTACTTGTCGTCGATTCTCGCCGCCTTGCTGTTGCTCGCCTTCTTGTTGTTCAGGCTGCTCGGCGGGCTGTTGTTCTTGCTGACCTTGTTGCTGCTGATCTCCTTGCTCGCCATTCTGCGTAGCTCCTGAAGCAAGCGTAGCCATCAACTCTGATGCACTTTCTGTTGATCCCAAAGAGATTTCACCATCACCGACTACCAAGGCGGGAGAGTAAGCACCAAGGTTGATGTTAAGGGGAACGGCTGAGGCGGCGGCCACAAGGGCAACGAGAATGTATTGAGGAAGCATCTTGTTAGTGGGTATGTGAATGGACCTTCGAGTAGGATTCAGTAAGCTTGAAGCAAAATTTGAAGAAAAGGAAGTTCAATTGAAACGAATACGTGATCTTGTATAAAAGAAGATAAACGACAAGAAAGTCTATCGCTCGGCGACAGATGCCCTGATTAGAATAATCGGCAGGGAAGTGAAAGTGAGTGGCCAGACTAGAGAGCCAAAGAATGGGCTAACATCACTCTTATATCAAATTGAAGCTTTTCAATTCTTTGCCGATCTATCACGGTCCCAGACCGCCAAGCTAAACCCACTGTTTGATCGAGAGCTCGAAACTTCTCTGAGGCCGGGCCAAGAAGCTGCATGCGCAGCACGGAAGACGTGCCACAGCCTGTACTACCAAATGCCAAGCTCATCCCGCCGTTTGAAGCTCAGCACGAAACTTCCGTGATGTTGAGCCAAGAATTAACGAGCCTTGTGAGAGTGGTTAGGCTCGCAGGATCGGGGTGGAGGACGGCCTTTCAAGGGGTCTCGAGCCTCAGGAATGAATAGACAGTATGTTGCAGCCAAGAGACCTTACCGATTTTGGTAGGACCTCTTGTTACATGTCCTTGGATCCGAGGATGTACGGTGTGGATGCATATGATGGTAACAATGTTTGCTTCTGTCACGGTGGTAATGGGGTCGTGGTTAGCTAGGAGACTGCCAGACAGCTATCACCTAAGTTCCTAGATTACCCAAAGTCGGAACCATATATTCGGCGGGTCTACTTTCCAGAAGCGTCAATCACACAAATACCATTGACGATGTGAACTAAAGGAGCATAAGCGGTGTGTCATCCCAACGGGGCTAGAAATACCAATCACGGGGCGGTACAGAAATTCAAGAATGCAATTGTCTGTCCAAGTCAACCCGATGCCCGATCAGCAATTGTTCTAATCGATTTGGGGTGTAGCAACAAGCAAGACTAGCGTCCTTAACTCTATTTCTCCGTAGGTAGAGGTCGTAGTTCCGAACGCTAAGCCATTATTGGCCTAGGCGCTTTGAGCTTCGCCTACATAAGCTTCCGTCCAGACATTCGGCGTGTTGGCTTAGCGGGGAAACGAAATGCTTCAGCAATGTGGGTGGTAGGGGTGAGGGTAAGGAGGGACTGGGTTGCAGCCTGTGATTCGGCCCCTTTCGGAATGGTGGAGGGGGAGGCGAGAATGGTTTTAGCCAGCCTCGTCAGCTCCATTACTCTGGCACAGGTGCGACAAACATAATTCTTGGCCTGGCGCCCGCTACAGGCCCCGACGTACGGAGTATGTAACAACTCCGCGTTCAGACTGTAGCCTTTCCTCCTAAAGTGCAAAGATTGCCGCGTATGTCGCTTACGCGGACTCGATGAACGCGCTTTCCGCTGTCTCAGCGCCCAGATATCATCTATCGGAACCTGGGACGCATTATACAAGCAAATGGGTGTGCATATAGAGGAGGCACAGAAAGCTGAAGGATTGATGATTGGCCCTAAAGGAGAAATTTATGAAATGGCTGGGAAGGTGTTGAGATGCAGAATGTAGCACCATCGGGAGCGGTAGATGCACTCCGGTGTGAGTTCATTATCCGGGCCGATTATTGTGTCTGATGGCCATAAGAATGCAGTAGGATCTAATTTCTTAGCAGAATTGGAAGAGTTGTAATTTCCAGTCAGGCTTCATCAGCTATTTGCCCATCCCCGAAGACCACCCTCTGCGGGTTCTTGTCAGCCTAACGAATCCCTCGCAGAGTAGACGCTCCTAGCCGTAAGCTATCTGTCCTGTCTCCTTAACGAAGGCTTTCAGTGATCATAGATCCCTAGGCAGTGTGGTATGGATAGGTCGATACCAGGCCACCCCTCCCAAAGACCCATCTATTGCCCGGAATTTAGCAGCCTAGTGGTAGTGGAAGGCAAAGAATTGCCTATTATAGTGAAGATTAGGCAAGGGTACAGGAACTTGTCCAACGTTCATGGGTTTATTGACTCGAAAGAGGCGAGTCTTATAGCCCCGCTCACGGCAGCTCAGAACTTCTGCAATACTTGCCATCTTCTAGGCAATCTCTGTTAAGTGGAATTAGGTAAACACGCCGTCCCGACTCGTCTTCGTTCGCACTTCTCCGTATTGAGCGGGAATCCGCATGATGCTGTTGTAGGACTCTTATCCGTATCGACTTGAGGTCCGGCCCTAACTAATTCTTCCTCCCTCCTTTCCACTTCCTCCTCTGATTCGACCTTGATCACACAGTTCCCTCTCTATAGAGAAGTTACCGAGAGATTCGCTGGTGGATCCAATATTCCAAAGCCCAGGCCTTCTCAGGACGAAATCGTGTTCCAGTCGAGCTATCCGCTTCGATGGCGCTTACAGAGTGAACTCTAATATCTATTACTCCAGGCCTGCATAGATAGGAGGACAAATTTCACCGCCATCTTTCCCAGCATAGGTCTACTTCGGTAGCGCTGAAATTTTTAAAAAGAAACAAGCTTTGAGCTAAAACTTTCATTCCATTCTTGATATCGACCAGGCCATACCCGGCCGAATTCGAACTTCCGTTCGGGACTACATTCCCTGTAACGCTCGCCGAACGCATAACATACAAATCCGAGAGCCGGCCCATATTCGCCGGAATGTTTAATATCTTTCCCTAAAAATAGTCTGTATTATTGTCACTTCAATAGAAGATCTTCAATAACCGTTCAACAACTGGCACAAGGTGACCAGAGTCTTCGACTAGTAACCGATAGCATTGTTGCTAATGAGTACAAAATTTGCATTTATAGGTCTCCTACCGAGCACCACAGTGACCGATATTTCAAAGATAGATCCAGCCATGCTGATCATCAGAATTACCTAAGACTTCATTATGACTGGGCAGTAGTTCATATAAGGACGAGGGATTTGTAGAGAGTTCTGACAGGAGATTGAATATAGTGGTGTTATATTGAATGCCCAGGAATTTTTATAGTTTTAGCAGCGTTGCTCAACAGCGCTGGAGCATGGAGGCTCCCAAATTGACAATAAACCGATTGCACGGCATACTGTGAAGGCTAAATGGGCCCCCCCTTATGTGCAGTGCCTAGTTCACGGAGGAAATCGGCCGGAAATCGGCCGTCGAGATCGATCCGAGAGCAGGTTCCCCGAGAATCTATCAATTTATTGCGAACTGTTTCCGACCAAGGACAAAAAGGTGATGACGACGTATTCGCAAAGCCACCTAACGCCGTACGGTTCGATCCATGTGTCATGAGACAACTATAACCACTCCCCCAGACTACCTCCGCTGCAGGACCTCGGGACCGCTTTTATGTTTTGTGATAGCCTAGCGGTATTGTTCGCCGCGTTAATCGACAATCTAATTATCCCATCATGCCGGATTAGACCGCTAATCTAGATCGATTATAGAAGTGATAGGAACCTACCTTGCATCTATGTAGTACGATTTGCATAGGAAATAAATAGCGTAACGGGATGAGCGTTGTCATCACTTCCGGGTTCTTGAGGACTGCAGCTGCTCTTCCCCAAATGCAACCGCTCCTGCCTCCGAACACCGAAGCTTACAACTTTAAACGGACGGCCTTCCCAACCCGACACTACAGAGTTCTTTCATGATGGACCGTTAAACTTTAATGAAATATCGAGTCTGAATGCCATTGTAAATAGACACGATAGACAGCACGTGAGCGTGCAGAAAGCGTTCCATCTAGTACTCATAAGGCTATTTTCCCACGTCAATTCATGTGGTTCTATAGCTATGAAGACGATTTTTTGAAATCTTATGTTGTAGAACCGTAGCGAATAATAAATGAATATCATTGAATTGACGATTTGGACATGGAGTAGCTGTTCTCATTTCGGGTCATGGTTCGCTATAGAATCCCGCTATGTGACGCCCAGTGCGAATCCCGCAGCTGTCAAAGTCGAGCTTTCAGAGTAATAGAAAAAGATGTGTATACCAAAAGAAAGACCCCAATACTTGTAAAATGGAGTGGGAAACGAGTTTCGAAGTGTCCGGGCCTCAGGAGTTCTTCTAACGTTGTCACAATCCGTCCAATCATCTTCTTTTCCCTTACAACCCATACCCCCACCACGCCCCGCCCAGTCCCATTATAAACTTATTTTGCCCCTCAATGCCACTCACAGCTTAACACAGTTCGGATTTTGCGTCTAGGTCTTCCTTTTCATATCAAAAAAAATTTTTGGTTTTGAAGACGGCCGTCCCGAGATTTTTTTTTACTATATTATATTAAAATTCGACCAACTGTTATTTATTAAGGAAGCAAATGGCTCGGTGGTGTAGTTGGTTATCACGTCAGTCTAACAGGCTATTAAAGCCTCAAGCGCACTGAAGGTCCCGAGTTCAAACCTCGGCTGAGTCAACTTTTTTGCAGGCGTAGTATCGTTTTGCATATTTGAGAATTAAAAAAAACCCCTCGAGGCTAGGGAGACAACTCAGACAACTGAAGTCCACCATCTTCCATATAGGTAAAACGGCTTTTAATAGTCGCTTGTTGATTAGATGGCCGCGAATTTTGTGAAGACAAAAGATCAAAACGACTTGAATATCCCGCAAGCTCGAGATGAAGTTGCACGGTTTCAGCATCCAACATCATCGTACAGGTGAAAATCTTCTTATTTTCAAGCTAAATCGTTTAAAGTTTACACAAAGAAGTGGTATCCGAATCAATCCTTCCGTCTACTTTTCAGTAGTAGAAAAACTTGCTTGTTCTTCAATTCCTCATATTGCCCATGATCTCGGCGCCGGAAGCACCTAATTCTTTGCTTCCTTCGCCATCTTCGCCTTCTTTGCCATCTTACCCTTGTTGCCAGCCCTCCGCTTCGCCTTCTTGAGCGTGCACTGAGCAGCGCCCCCGTTGTTGTTCACAACGTCCGCGTTGCCGTTTCCGGCGTTCGCATTCTGGGCGCCGCCCTGGCTAGCAGCGCTACATTGTTCTAGGTGGATATTAGCCCACCATTCCAATTAAACCAGTGCTTTGAAAACCTCCTGGCGATATTATATACACATACCTTTTTGAGCAGCGCAGTCACTGACACTGAAAGCACCCTGTCCGCTATTCGCGGCGTCCGCGCATTTGTTAAACTGCTGGTCGCAGCTCCTCTGTAATGCCGCGCCAATGTTTACGAATGTGTCGCCCGCAACTGCGAAGGGACGGTCGGCGTTGCCCGAATCTTCGACTGGAGTAGCTTCGAGGCCACCAAGGGCGCTGGTAAAGGGTTGAAGGTTGCTCTGGCGCGGTCGCAGAGGACCGGCGAGGGAAAGAGCGAAGAGCGTGGAAAGGAGGATAGTGGTCTTCATCTTGCTACAAGAGTTGAGCGCTGGTATAAAGGATATATAAAGAATGTATAATTGAATAAGAATGAGTGACCAGACTCCAAAGAACGTAATGCGCGGAGGCAGAAAGAGAACGACTGGTAAACAAGAGGTTGAAGATGAGTGGATGAGAAAGAAATTGGCTTGGGGAGCTCCTCGATATTTATGCCTCCCATGACTTCACCGACAAATTCTTGAAAACTTGCTGAGCGAAATGTTCACGAGTCGGACGACCTCTACGCGAGGCCCCTTCTTCGCCTTCTAGCGCGAAATGACGCACATGAGACTGCTAAAGGCTACCTTAACCGCTCACGAATCTCCTGTGCAGGTACTAGCAATCTTGAAAACCTTGGAAGCATTCCAGAATCGGCCGGTGGACGGTATTAAGCTTTTCTAGGGTCCAATGCTTGAGTTAGTTCAGCGAATAAGAGAGGGGCAGAATCGACAGGAGAGGGAAAGATTCACGCTGATATTGTCAGAGAGTGGTTCAGATCTGAGGATGCATTAGTGTTTCACATGGGCATCCGAGAATTTTGGCGTGAGCGAGTATTGCAAGAGCTATTGCGTCTGGAGACGCCATATTCGCCTTTTTTTTTTTTTTTTTTTTTGGTGCGATCGGAGAGTGGAATGGTATGGAAGAAGATTTTTAAAAGCGAAATATACCATCGGAAGCCCGAAAGACGTTGATGTAATCCGCTGACAGGCTGTACAATAGTCGTGGTGGGGTCCACCAGTTCCCGCTGTCAGTCGCACCCCTACTGCCGATCTTGCACGTCCTGAGGCATCTTGCGTTGAGAAAGACGACCACTCCACCCACGATCTGGATTTCCACCAATCTGCGGCACAGGATCTCCTATGGTCTTCTTTCTTACCAGACTCCTGATATAATCAAATCGCTCAAACGCATAAGAAAACGTCCTGGAGGGCTTCCGCAAAAATTCGACGCAGAATTCGGAGCGCCTGGAATCGGGAGCGAGATTGGACAGGCCTGTTTGCAGAAAAGCGCCAAACGCATAACGCCATGCGATCGTACCATCTGCTCACTCTTCCCGTTGGTAGTTCGATCTACTCCGAAACAAGAGTAGAATATAGAATTTACGAAGCGGAAGGCTGATGATTGGACCGGACTTAAATGTATGCTTCAGACTGTTGTTAGTTAATTACAATAGGAAATGGTTATAGGGACGAATCTCTCTGCTTTCCTCACTCTAGGACTAGCCAAAAGTGCTCAGGAAAAAACATAGCTCGGCTTATCGACGTACATTTTAAGAATCCTGCGGAAAATCGTCTAGAGCGCTAGATTAGAGGCGGAAAGGTATCGGTGTTCGTAAACGCCCGTCTTAAACCCCCACTTTCAGCTCCCCATTTTACACATGCGGCGTCCACGGACTTCTCCTACGTTGCCGCTTCTCCAAGACAAGCCCCTTTCAAATCTCCATCCGCGCGCCGCTTTGGAGTTTTTCTTTTAAGCCCGCCTTTCGCAGTCATGTAGAAAGAAGCGCGCCAATCCATGCCGTACCACCGTCATCTCCGGGCATAATACGTCTCTCAGCCCCAGCAATGGAAGAGCTTGTGCTGCCCACGACCGCATCACCTCCCGACCCGCTCGGCATCGCCAACGTCATCAGTCTATATGGCCCCGGAGCATGGGCTGGATGGATTCTGGTCAACGTCACTGGCTGCTTCGTCGTATTCTGTAGACCGCAATCACGACGCATCCATGGCGTCTTGGTCTCGATCTTAATGATGAACTGGGCAGCCATTGATTTGCTGCACCAAGTGCAAATCCTCGATACCTCGCCTCGCCAGGACTCGAATGAGCAACCGGAGCAGAAGATCAACACCGGCCCCATTGCAGCGGCAATAATATTAACGTACTGGGGTTTATGCGCACATGTCTTCCAGCTCTTCCTATGTGTATCCAAGGAAGCAAGCGAAGCGCAGAGATGGCGAATATCGCTCCGGACCGGCATCCTCCTTGGGGGCGCAATTATACCGTCACTCGCTCTCACAAGTCTCCTCCACATCCTTGATCCCTTTTTCGGCAGCGATACAAACAGCGTCCGCTCGTTAATCGACGAAGACATTCCGGCATTCTATTACGAGGGCATTGATGCAGACAAGCATTGGGTGTACCTTCAACATGCAGCAATGCTGGGACTATGGTGTGGGGTCTTCGTCGCGCTTTTCAGTCTTTTGCTGGCTATGCAGGTATGGTGTCCGAAATCATTCCTTCGCAGCATAAATCGAGTGTTTGGAAAGGATGCATCGTCTTGCCTCTTTAATTGTGCCGTCGTTGCAGTTCCCATGGCAGCTATACCCTTCGCTTTCTTCTCTGGTGCTAGGTTCTTTCTGGAATTCTTTCTAGTGGTCGCTTTCTTGTATCCGATGGCGTTATGGTTGATTCCGCTTCGCCTTTGCGGCTATGTCTTCTTCGCATTCTCTTCAGGCTTCGAGGGAGTGGAAAGCTCATGTTACCTCATGCCCTGCTCGCCGCAGAGGATTGATCGATGGGATCAGACTTTGGCATTGATGGCTGGGATGGTGTTATTCGGGGTGGATCTTGGCCCCGAAATTCTGAGAATTGTAAGAAGGTGGATTAAATTCTCTCGAGGAAGATATCTGGACTTGATGTCTTTTTATACCCTTCTGTGACTGTATATTTTTTTTGATTTTGTATTACTAGTTCACTGTAAATACTTAAGGTTATAATGAATGACGATCGAGACCTCACTGGCATTCCCAGCTAAATGCTATATCAATCAACCCAGGACATCGTGATATCTGTATGTCAACACTACACATCCAGAATGCATCACGCGCAGAAGAGAAATATTACAAGCAAAAATCCAGACTCGCTCTATGTACAAATTTGCACCCATTATCCACCCTTCGTCCCCCGGGCACTACCTACTACATACAACAAGGGAGTGTATAAGTGAGTATATACAGAAAAAAAAAAAAAAAAGGAATAGTCATCAGCCATCTGAAACATGAGATACAAGCCCGTCTATCTCGCCTAGGTATTGCACAGCAAACCCTGAACGCCATTTTCCAACAAATGAACGTCTACTCAGGCTTGCCAAGGACACCACGGGCCATGTGCCTCTTTCGAAGGTTATACTCGACGGCACGCTTCTTAGCAGCAGTAGACTGAGTGAAGGCTGCGGAGCCACCGAAGGGGCCTGCGAGAGCGGAGTTTTGCATACGGACAATGCAGACGTTTTCTGCACCTCCGACAGAGCCTTGGCAGGTCATACCCTGGGGCATTTGGACCTATGAAATGTCAGTATTGTACTAGAATTACCCGGATTGAAGTAGAGGGCGTACCTTGACGGGGAAGTCCATGGTCGAAGCCGCGGACAAGCCGCCAATGCCGATTCCAGGGACGTCCTGAGTGACTTGGGCGTCCTGGAATGCAGCTGGGTCAGTACCACCAGAGGTAGCATCAATTTGAGCGGTAAGAGGACCAGCACCATCCTGGTTGACCTGGTGGAAAGTCATGCTGATCGTTCCATCATCGGAGGTGGTTGGCAATCCACTGCTCGCACCAGCGCCAGCCGCTGCTGCAACACCTTGCTCAACAGTGCCTGCAGGTGTCTTGGTACCCTGGGCCGAAGCAGCACCACCAGCACCACCGCCAGTAAGGACATCGAGGAGACCACGCTTCTTGTTTTTGGCAGCGGCCCCCGTGCCCATAAAGTTTGAGATAGCTGTAGCGGCATCGACGGGGCCGCCACCCGGGGTGCGACCAAGAGCAGAGGCCCTACCTCCCATCTCACGGGTACGTATGATGGAAGTATCATCCTCCGAACCGCAGCGGGGAGAGGCACAGTCACGAGGGGTGCCATCGGTGACTATTGTTAGTTAGTATAGTATGAGAGAAGATGAGTGCAGATATCCGTACCGGAAAGACCGGGCATATTCACACCGTTAGCACCCTGCACCTCAGTGATGACACCGTGGGCAGAGGCATGGGCGGCAAGAGCAGCAATGGCGACGAATGAGTAGCGCATTTTGAATATGTGGAAGTATTGGAAAGTTTGCTGGGCAACGAGATGCTTTCAAGAGGATAGATGGGCTCAAAGAATTAAACAAGCGGCCGGCGCAAGAAGCGAATTAGAGGAAAGAGAATGGGAAAGCGACTCTGGGATATTGCTGAATTGAATGATGGCGATGAGGCTCGCTTGGTGCTGATATGCCTTCCTTATATACTTGATTGTAGCGGTGGAATTCATCGGGAGGCTTGATTCCAGTTAAGCTTTCCTTGTTGATTGCCGTTATGGGACCAGCATAGCCTCAGAGGCCCCTGTTGGTATGCGTTAGCGGAAGCTCAACCCAAGGTGTACCGCAATTAGTAGGTATGAGACCGGAATCATAGAGTCTAAAGCAGATGTCGAGACAGAATTAGTCGAACTAGATGAATCCAAGACGGGGTATGTGCAGCGAATATATCAACCCCATGCTCTCAAACTAGGTAGAACCAAGGCATCACTACGGAATAACATTGTTGCGGTGGAGGTGATGCATTGATGTTTGGGATCTGACAAAGGAAGATCGATGTCATGTTTCGGGGTATTCCAAACTTATCTGATTCAAAACGCTTAAGACAATAGCAAAGTTTCAACATGACAATCGACCTATGGGGTGTACTAATCCAAACTACGTTCCGAGGTATGCTCTTCATAGCCGAAGCGGTGTCATGGATCGCCTTCCGTTCCTGGGTCAAAATCGTCTCGCGAGTGCACGAAAGAGGCGCAGCATCCTCAGGTTGTATCATAAACGGCCTGCCGCAGCAATTCGATTGGAACCTGGACATCTATTCTAATAAGTGGAAACTGAGGAATACGAGTAGAATTGCCGATTCATCAATCTGAACACTAGCGAGGCCTAGGTATGATCCCGAAAGTAGATATCGCATTTATTCTGCCGAGGGAAGCATCGCCGTTGACCTAATCGAGCTGTAGCATACACTTCTGGTCTGTTAAAGAGAGTATTGAAGTAGCAAATAGCCAGTATCGTATAGTTTTCCATGGATGGTGTCTCCTAGGTGCTTGATAAAAGCTAATTCTAAGCTTTCCCACATTTGTTTCTCAATTCCGTCCGCAACTATCTTGCAGCCACATGCAGCGACTTCTCAACCAGTGTCAACATATTGCAAAAACAAGAAACAGAATAAAAAAGAAGTCAAGCGTTTCGGCACACGGATGATGAAACTAAGCTTGGTTTGAGACCGGCTTGATCTGAGCGCGGTCTATCTGGAATAGAGTTGCTGTACCCGATTTAAACTGTTTCAGAAACGACCCCATCTCTACCATTATTCAGACTGGTAGTCGAGTCTCAATCATCTCGTTCATTATTCAGCACTGTGTCCAGACAAGGGCAGGACATGTTTGAAAAGCGGCCTCTAATTCGGAAAAGACGGCGAAGGGTTACAGAGTACTATTGATCCCCGTCAACAAGCTCCCCATCCGAGCCGATGCGAATCCCAAATCCTATACACTATCCATGCAGCTGCTCACTTAGAGGGCTTCCTTCCTCAATAAACTTCCTAAACTCTCTCACTTCTCGTATCCAAACATACCTCACACATATCTCCTGAATCTCGTAGTAGATAGACTCAGGTGGTAATAGCGCTTTCCTTATTAAGTTCCTTATGAAGAGCAACAGAAGCTTTACTGCTCTTGCTTGCGCATCGCGACCGTGGCCGACAATCTCAGTATCCTGTCCATTCCACGCGGAAGAGGGCTCTACGCTACTTGGGCCTGGGGGTTGACCCATTTGTTCGACGATGCGAAGCGCGTGCTGTATATAATCATGGATTACAGGCGCTGGCTCGATCGAGAGGCGTTGCAGTGTCTTGTCCTGTAGTAGGGTAGTTAGGAAATCCAGATACAGCAATTCTATGGGCAGATGTGTCAGCTCTGGTACAGCAACTTCAGGTTCTTGTTCTAGCCGCAACATCATTTCTTGATTCCATTGCTGCTTGTTGCTTAGCTTGGGCTTGTCTGCAACTTTGTCCATTGTCTCAGTGGATTGCTTATGTGATAGTTTGGAGTCCTCATCCACCGAAGATCCGCGCTCGTAAACGCCTTCCTCCTCAAGCATTTGTATGAATCGGCGGACATCAAGAGAGGTTGTCTGCTTCAGCTGAACAAAGTTCTTATGCAATTGCTTCGGCGATAGCTGGGCGAATTGGGTAGGATTGTGGGATTGTAGGAGCGACTTGATCAGTTCCAATCTTGTGATTCCAACGTCAACGCTGTTCAAAGAGCCATAATAATTGGTAGGGTCTACTGCTAGACGTCCATTCTGCGTGCTTTCCCTCGCCAACCGCTGGACAGCCTCTACCCAATGCGAAAGGAACGGGTTGTGCCTCAGTGGAGTATCCTGGTTGGCGACAAACAATTGGTACTCGCAGTTTAGAATGATGGAAAGACATTTCCAGGAGGGGCTGGATTGAACTAAAGAAGCCATTGTCAGTGGTCCGGTTGTTCCCCCAAGCATCGCAGCTGGAGATTGTCCTACCTTGTTCCTCAAACATATCAATGGTATTCTTAAGCCTAATCGACTCCTCAAAGGTGCCAGTATCATACTTCCATCGCTGGTCAATGCTAGGCTGCCCAACTTGCTTCATCCCTAGGGTCGCATCTTCGCAAGTGCGGTTCGGGTCGCTCAAGGCTGCAATCTCCTCGACAGTCAGCACTGCGGATATATCCATTTGATCCTCGCCCGTCGACTGGGTATTCGTTGTATGTGTAGTTGTTGCGGCCGGGAAGACATGTGTTGCTCAGTGTAAGGTAACGAAGGCTCTAAGGGTTGCTTGCTGTCAGTCGCGTCCACGAATTCACAGCACGCCAAGGCCACGGAAACCTCCGGGCCTAAGCGGGGTTCAACACGACGTCTAGTCTCATTGGCTGCACCTCTCTAACCAATCTTCGCACATTCGCACTAATCCTTCCCGCAAAGACGACCCGATGGATCCCGGAATGGTGCGAAGGCCTGGTCGCATGCCAACGTTCTTTGTCTTGATATACCACAACAAGATTTCAATAGTAGCCGTTGTCACAACACTTTGAGATAAGAGCAGATGCAAAGAGGGCAAGTAGGGTATAATAAGTCGATTTACAAATTACATGTGCCAATCCAGGCAGCCATCCGAGGGCCGCTCATTGCAAACTTCAAAACAATGCTAGTCCATGCGCCTCATGAAGATCCCAACCAAGTTGTCGGTCGTGAGTTATTAAGTAGAAGAAAAGCCGGAGTCATCCGATGATGTCCAAGATACCAGAACGGGTCTCGTTTGAATAGTGAACCGAGCGCCAGCCATCAACTAAGTTATATAGAATAATTGCGACGGAACGCGGGCATCCGAATAAACCGAAACCGAACACTACGGTGAAACAAGGGTATCGTGGTTGGCTATTTATGATAAAGGTCCTCGATTAAAACTTGAATATGATGTACAAGGCGTGAAGAATGCCCGGAATGTAACCCAGGATCGTTAGAAGGATGTTGATGAGGCTTGAGAGGGGTTAGCTTGGTCAGTGGTTGCGGAGGCTAGCGGAACTTACAAGTCAGCATTGCATCCACGCTCGAGGAAGACACCAAGAGGGGGTAGGATGATGGCGAAGATGATCTTAATGATATCGCTAGAGGGGCGTTAGGAAAGCTGGGAAAAGGTGGTAAAGGTCCCTCGAAATTTGTTTACGTACCTTGCTGTGAAAGGCATTTTGAAGGGGTTGTAAGAGTCTTGGTCTAGCTAGGTTCAATTGAGGTAGTTTTAGATTTGCAAAGGCAGTTGATGGAACAGTGTTTGTTATGAAGGACACCTTTGTGTCGAGGAGCAACGACCAGTATTTATTAAAGAATGACGGGAACGTGGAATGACCTCCTGATTGTATAATGACGTAGATGCCCCAAATTAACAAGCGAAACCTACGACAAGGATCACGACGACAGGGCTGGAGTGCGCCACACCTGCCTTGGTAGAACCTACGAGTTCTAACTGACGCATGATTCCACCCGTTCCAAGTCCACGCGGCGATTGTTGCACCTTGGAACTTGGCCTGCCATGATTGCGCACCTCTTAGATCAGTCACACGTTGCCGCTCGCCCCTGCCATGTCCGCATGACGACTGCGACCACGACCAACTTTCTGTTTGTTCGGCAGCGCGCGGCAAGGGCTTCTGATCGCGATTTGTTAGTGACGCCACACTTTTCTAGCCACGCAGCCACGTCAGCCACGAGAGGTCGGCTGGCTCTAGGCCCGATTGGAATGCCGATCACGATGTCATTGCTGGCATGTTCTCTTCGGGAAAAGTTATTTCTAGGCGTTTGACGGTGTTACTCCGGAAGCGCGGATGCAAGTTGAAGGAGTGTAGTAATGCTGATATAGACAGGCAACCCTCAGTGCGCAGTCTCGACAAAAGAAATAGAACACCCCCCTTCCCACGATTAAAAAAAAAAAAAGCCAGGTGGCTTGGCAAACCACAAACACTTTACGGACCCTCATAGAAACACGGCATTTTCCCATACGCAGGCCATTAATTAAGAGAGTAATTATACAAACATTTCCGCATAGTAGTATATTAACTATTAAAACCATTTTGTGTTAATAGCTCTCTAGAGCCTTGTTTTTGCAGTAGTGTTGTGATGGAATCCAATTGGAATCCACATGCCTCGCTGCAGTGAACACCACCTCTTGCTTATGTCATCATCTGTTATGGCTATTCACCTTCGCAGTCCCCTTTTGCAAAAGCAGTGAAAATAAAAATGAAAACCGATACAACACAATTTCCACCTTTACCTTATCTCCGTAAACTATCAAGTATAGTAGTTTATATTTAAACGTCTTAGGAGTTTGGGCTTTTCTATTTCTTGCTAGCGAATTCTACTAGCAGGGGTAAAGTAGCGGTGAAGGCGAAAATTATTTGCTTAGGCTCGGGTGAATGAAAATTAAGATGAACTACAACAATGAAGGTGAAGAGGAAGATGAATGATGAAAGTGAATGGTAAGGACTTCTATATAGATTAGACTAAAGAAAAGTACTTCCACATACGATCATAGGTCGCAGAGAACCGTGGACCCCGTCCGCTCTCCGATACGTAAGCTGCAAACCGGCGGATTAGTAGTTAGGTGGGTGACCACTAGCGAATACCCGCTGTCGTATGTTTTTTTGGCCGTTTAGATCTACCTCCTTGGTACTCCTACAGGCACTAGAGAAAGTACTAGAAAAAGCGGACATCTATTTGGATTCGGATTGTGAAAACTCGGTGTCAAATTGCAGCTTTAAGAGCTTCAACAGCCGCCCAAACAGCTACTTAAGTTATTTCAAGGTAGAGTCGTATATTTGCTCTTATACTTTTCGTATACATCCTTCGATATTTTTAATTTCGATGTAGATAAATAATTCAGTTTATATACTTCTCATGTTGAGGGTAAAATGCGGGAATGCTTAAGCAAGTGGTCGAAAATGATTGGGTCTTCCATCACTCTAGTCGGTAAACGAATGTTTCCTGCCTCACTCACGTGCACAATTTAAAAATAGGCATTAGTGGATATTCTAGATATATTGATATCATTAGATAACTAGGAATCCTATCGCATCATACAAGGAAAGGGGGATATCATTTTCATGCAAGCCGACCATGTGTGCCCCGGGACCATACAAGTACTCGTTTAACTCACTCAAGCTTATGACGCATGCAACTTCCTCCAACAGCCTGCAAAGCTATGAGTAGATTAAACCTACTCAGCCTGCTTCTGCAAGTCCGCCTCAACACCCCTCTGCCTCGCCTTGCCCTCATCATGCTGCCTCTGCGCCTCCCGCTTTTGCGCATCATTCCCCGTTAGCCCGGCAACCGCCCCGCCAATTGTGCCACCCACACGATCGGAGATGCCCTGGCCGAGATCAGACAGCTGTCCCTGCGCCTCCTGCGCCTTGCCTTCCTCGTTCTGTCGCTGGCCCTCGCGCTTTAGGCCCTCGGCGCCGACGAAGCCGCCAATGGCCTCTTTGGCTGCACCAACATTCTGGTTCCAGGAGCCCGCAGTGCGGTCTTGCGAGTCCTTAGCCACGCCGCCTGAGGCATTGGCCGTGAAGGGGCCGGCCTTAACGGCGGAGTGGGAGAGGTCGGATTCAGCTTCTGCGGTGGCCTTCTTGTCTTCTGCTTGTTTCTGGGATGATGTTAACTGGAGATCTAGATGAATGGGATCGTGAGGCTTGCCTTGTCGGCAGGGTTTCCGGTGATGGAGCCAACAGCACTCTGAATGGTGCTGCTGGCAGCGTCGATGGCGGATTGGAGGGTGGAGGTCTGGTCGTTGGAAGGCATGACGGTTATTGTTGATTTGAAATGTGAGAAATTTTGATAGAAGTTGGATGTGGAAGCAGTTTTGATTGCAGTGGTGGGTTTCTGTAGTAGTTGTTTTGTGTAGGGAATCTACGATTGACTCTGTGAGGTTTTTTATATGTTTGGGCGTTGAACTCATACATGTGAAGGAATGACGTCATGACATCAAGGTAGGAGGCGCGCCTTCAGCCCTACGCATGGAGCAACGCACCTTCTTGATCGTGGAAGAAATTGCGATCCGGTCAGCTGACCCTAAAACACATGCTTTTATTGTCCTGATGCCGTAAAAGGTAGCTATGATGCAATTCCTCTAGGACTAACTTCGTAGCCCGCTATTAACCGGGGGTATGCCTTAACACAATGCACGCCATGATACAGAAAGAGTAGAGACACCCACCATTCAATATCGAAACAGGAATGCGGGCGGGTTCGCTACCAGTGGCAGATCTACTTCTTGTTAGTGCTGCAAGGGTTTCGCTTGTGAACCTGAAAACCTACTCCTCCTTCGCTGTCATCAACTGACCATGTCCCTGCAAGGCCCACGATTTCGACCTCTCCATCTAGATGCTCGCTCATCTTCCCGAGTCGTGCAACGCCATCGTTGAATTCCGCAGGGCCGTTGTTGAGCAACCGCCGCGCCCAGGCATCGATAGCTGGCTCACCGGTTTCATCGCGGGCTTGCTTCAAGAAGGAAATCAATGCCGTACCGCCTGTTCCCCGCAGCTTCTTGCTATCCCCCCGCTTCAGCGTATTTGCAATATTCAGTCGTTGTGCCGCGGCTTGCTTCGGACTCAGAGATCGCGAATGGGAGCGTGTTTCACGTGACTTGACGATGATGTACCGCGACACCATCCGGATGTGCTTGTCTCGGAAACCTCGCAACATGGCCAAGCAGGCATCATATGCAGTCACCAGTGCGCAATCAAACCTATGAGAGTCTACATACTCGCGGATGTTGGCAACGCTCTCCATGTGCTCCAAAAACTTGCGATGCGGGCCGGGCATGTACTTGCGCATTTCTAGTATAAAGTTGTGGGAGGGCGCCGGGACTGAGCTCTCAGAATCTGAGGTGTCCCGCTTTTCGCCAGTAGGTCGGTGTTGCACGCCAAGCACGATATCAAAGAACTGTATAACAGAGCTCTGCGCATTGCTACCCCCGGCGTACTGGACGTAGGGTTGCGTTCCCGTACCGTCGTCGAACATGACTCCGCTCGGGAGTCCAGCATCGGCCATATTCTTCCCACCTGCTAGGAAGGGACGGATACGATGATAGAAGACGTGAGGATCGCAGCTCTCGTACATACGCTCGAGAAGAACACCCAAGTCGTCTAGCGCCTCCGCAAAAGACCGTAAGCAGTTAATGACAGTGGAGCTGTTATTACTCCTTGCTGCTGCAATGGCCTCGATCATCATGGGGATGATCGGCCCAGCTCGTGCCTCGATAGCTGCGGAGATGAGATAGAACCAGGACTCGTCCAAGGATCCAGTGATGGTCGCAATGGTTGAGAGATTCTCCAGAGAGTCAATCGGCTCGCTGGCAAAGAGTGGTCGCCAATTCCATAGTACAAGGCCAGCATACGTGGCCACAGAAGGGAGCTCTAAGCGTTGGCATGTTTTCAGAAATGGTATGGATATAGGTGGTGGGATAATCTAGTTCAACCTGTTAATTGTGCACGGCACAAGCGGAAAATCCGACTTACATCGGCAGGCGAATCACCACCCCAGACGTATGCATGAGTGATGAGACCCAAAATCGAATATGCTCTCCTCCATTCAGCTTCTGTGAGGAGTAGGTCGGTGGAAAGGACTGGTAGTGCATCTACCATCTGCCGTAGTCGCTTGCTAAGGATAAGACCCTGCAAGTTCCGCACCACCGCTTCCCAAGGGCTGTAATAGGAATCGGGGAGAACCTCTAGAGGGATCTCGGCTGGAAGGAAGCCATTTTGGGGCGATATGTCGTAGTCGCTCAGTCGGGGAAGTGGCGGGATCATGTTAGAGTGGGTGGCAATAGGTAGAAGTGAAGGGCTTGTAGTGGGTGTGTAGATGGGAGAAGATTGCGAAGAAAAGTAAAGGCCAAGCGAAGCACTATGGGCCAACAGATCAGTAAAGGCGTTTCGAGGTTTGGGTCGCGTGATGGAATCCTTGGTACGCGATATGTAATAGCAACAAAGAAATAGGATGCGCCACCCGACAAGACAGATCGCGTACCGCGGACGAACGTACAAAAATGTAGGCCCGCAGCAAGAGAATGTAAGCGGATAATTAATTAGATGGCAGGAGGTGTATTTACCCCGGAAAGAGGGATAAGCGGTGTTGCGCTCGTTGTGTTGCTACTTGAGCGGGGATTGAAGGCTTGTCACGGAGATAGGTAATAGGGCTCTCAGCGGAAATCCGGAAGGGGATGGCTAGCTGAGGCAGAAGGGCACGCGCGGACGGAGACGAGAAGTACTAAGGCATAGGAGATGAATAATTGATATACTCACCTGATCCGCGGCCGTAAGACGAAGAGGCAGGCAAACAGAGGTACAAGGCGACGTCGACACAAGTCTTGGGTTGGGGAGGAGTCCCGCAAAGGTAGCAGACGAGATGATTATTTAGTTGCGAGCAGGACAGTACTCGCCCGACAGTCGCCGAGTGGAAATGTGCCAATAGACTTGAGGGCGAGCGCAGATCGTGGAGTGGTTTTCCCGTAGTGATAAATGTAGGTAGGCTGGCCTCTTTAAGGAGCTTTAACAAGCTTTTAATATTGTAGGTAGCTCTCTTCGAAAGTTCTGAAAAGACATAATCCCACTCGGCCACTATCGGGCGCAGTATATGAGCAAGAGATCAGTCGATTCTTCTAGCCTGCATTACTAAAGTTTTTAGGTAGATCCGTTCCCCACACATGGGAAAAAGGAAGAGCGCGGTCGTGTCTGAGGGGTGTTGCAGAGCCGCCGGCGGCCTGTGGGGTTCGCTGCACGCAACTTGACTATTCGTTCGGGCCCGTCTACCTTATAGATTTAGTTTCCACGCATTGTACGTAGGTCCAATTCTAGCCAGCCTGGGGTCAAGGGTCCAACGCATGGCGCAACCGTTAATTTTTCTTGCGCCGAAGTCGCACGAGACCTTGAGTCGGCAACCGCCGCCATCGTCGCCACGCAGTTAGACTCAAACTTAGAAATCATGTATCGTGAACGGGCTGAGATGAGATCGTTACTTATCATACATGGTTAGACGTCACACATCTCGGTCCAATAGCCGGCCTGTCCAACGCGCTGCATGTATTCTTTCCGAGCACCTCAACAATACTAGGTATCCCACTACATACTACTTGGTACACCTCGGAACTGGTTCTCCGCCTTGCTCCGACAAATGCAGGTCATATTAAAATATGCGAGGGCGGCCAATCAACCTGCACAAGGAAAGCCCCAATAACAGCAAAAGAAGAACATTTAGTGTGGAGCGCCATAAACGCGAAGGCGAGCAACAAGCGAATCCGCCCTCCCGTGCCACCCGCCTATCCAATGCCCCCGACATTTCTACATTGAACAAACAGTCATTGCTGAGAAAGCACGGATTGCCGGGTATAAACGTCGTCGTAGAAATAATGCGATCCCCCCAATAAATAGGATTATTATGAAACCTTCCTCGTAATATTTGACGTAGCTTGATTTCCGTCATGTATATGTATGCTTTTGTCGATGCGCCGTCTAAGTTAAAAGGCTCTTGGATTGCTCAGCGTGATTTCTGTACATGAGTCAGCACATAGACTTCGATATAACGGTTTTTCTATTATATGATCTCACCAGACTGGCAGCAGCCGCCGCTGAGGCCATGTCAGCCCTTCCAGAGACGCTGCGCTGTGCGGCTCGTGGAAGACTGCTTGTGGCATTCAGCGAGGCTCCGTGTGCCGTGCGTTTGACGCCCGTGCTCCCTGGAGCTCCCTGGACTGTTGAATGTCGCCTTGGCGCACCTTTTACTGGGGAACTGCTTGAAGTATCTCGACTTGAATTGACTGCAGTACCATTCTTGAAGCTCGTGGCAGGAGGCTCTGGAAGTGGCCGTACGCGCTGCTGGGGCGTTTGGGTAGGTTGATAGCGCTTCACAGGAGAAGAAACGCTGGGAGCACCATTAACCTGAGGTCGAGGCCGAGGAACTCTGCGGACTCCAGTGATAAACTCATGTAACATTGCCTCATCCGGCTTCATACGGCGTTCCGGGTCCCAGCGGAGACATCGAGCGATGAAGTCTAGGAAAGCGTCATCATCGCACTTTAGCGCTTGCTGCAACGTTTTCGAGCTTGGCCGTCGTCGGCGTCCCTTGGTGGAAACGGTTACCCGAGGCTTTCCAAGAGAGTCGAAGAACAACTTTTTCCTACTGCTCTTTTCGATGAGATGCTTTTCAGGCGGACCAAATATTTCCATGATGCAGGCCAACTGCTCCTGTTCATTCTCTCCAGGAAAGATGGGATAGCCAGTAAGCAATTCGGCAAGAATGCATCCCAAACTCCACATGTCAATTGGTAGCCCGTAACTCATTCCTAAGATAACCTCGGGAGATCGGTAAAAGCGCGACTGGATATAAGTGTAGACCTTTTCGTTCTCGAAGCAGCTAGAGCCAAAGTCTATAACCTTGATCTCAGAATGGAGCGGATGTGCGAGGAGGATGTTCTCGGGCTTTAAATCGCAGTGTATGACCCTATGACTCTTCAAGAGCACCAATGAAGCGAGCATCTGCTTGCAGAAACGACGAATGAGACGCAGAGAGAAACCCTTGAACTCGTGCGCCTTTATGAACTCATACAAGTTCATACCGAGTAGTTCGGTAGATATGCAAAGATGACCTCGGAAATAGAAGCTTTGGGTGAAATTAATCATGCTGTGCTTGTTGTCGGGGTCCTATTTAAGATGTTAGCATTCTACTCAATAGCTCCTAGTAGGTCGGAGACCTACCCATTCGCGAAGTTTCTGCAAAATATTGACTTCCACGAGGGCCTGCTGGTGGAACCGCTTCTTGTTTCGTATAATCTTAACCGCCACGAGATGCCCGGTTTTGTGGTCGACACAACGTACAACCTGTCCAAAGCTGCCTTTCCCTAGAACATCAATGACCTCATAGCGATATGCGAGATGGTCACCAAGCACAATATTATAATCCCCTCGATCATCGTCGTAACCAAAATTCGCGGTCGATGCGTTGAGATCCCCAACGTGCTTCTTTGCGCTTTTAGTGCCGCAAAAGTAGATCTCTTTGTAGTCGATAATCTCTCCCCGCTCGAAAATGTTTAGATTGACCATTTGCAGGGCTTGAGCTGCTGTTACACGTTCTTGAGGTCTTGCTCTCTTCCTGAGATCGTCAACGTCGCGTGCCGCATTCTCAAAATCCTTTCTCTTCGAGCACAATTTTCTCATTTCTTCGTCTGCCGCTAGGTCGTCTCTGTCCAGATTGGGATCAAGATTTCGGGCTTTCAATACATTTGACGAGCTCTTAGATCCAAGCATTCTTTGCATAGGAGTGAGGATAGATGAGCTAGGTTTTGGAGCTTGGCCATTTGACCCTTCAGTGTACCCGGACTGAACACGGGCCGTCGTACTGGCATGATGTCTTGGACCGTGGTTCTTATCAGCTTCCGTATCACTTGCAATTGTAGCTGTCGACGCTTTGCGGCGACCAAAATCTAGAGAGGGTCGAGTGTGATTCGAAGGGGTCGGGCTTGCTCCGATTGATCCGCTCCAAGTCGCAGAAGCAGGCAACCTTGGTGGAGGCATTTCATTATGAGTGGGTGGCTGTGGTGGTTGCTCTTCAGCCTTTTGCGTCGAAATGTGCGATTGGGATGGGTGTGAAATGTGTGATGCCTTAGACGAACTTCGGCGCCAGCCACCCAAGCTAAGCTTTCGCCTCAGTGATGACCCAGATGAAGGCGTTTCAGGCTCGGTAGATGTTGAAGTGTGTGCCGAGGACGATGTATCCTTCTTCGAAAGAGTCCGAGATCCAGAGATCTTCAGATCCCGCATTTCCACCTCTGCGCCATCTAGCCTATACTCCCCGCTCGGACGAGAATACAATCGCGAGAACTCCCCGCTCCCCTTTGGTAACGAATTCGAGGCAAAAGGTGTGGTCATCTGACGCGAGGGATTGAGTTTCGGAATGGGCATAGCAGAAACGCCATGAAGAGAAGACTCTGCAGGGCGCAGATTAAAGGCAGAGCTACTGCTGCGAAGCTGCTGGGTAGTATCGTACTGTTCGTGGTTATTGCTCTTCGAAAAGAAGCTAGCTTTGGACGCAGTCATTGGGGTGCTAGGGGTTTTGTTGACGCTGCGTTTTGGGGGGGGGGTGACATTCCTCTGGTCGACCTCGGCAGAGGGTGCAGGAAACGACGATATTCGGTTATTGAAAGGGGTCCCAAGCGGTAGCAGATTTAATGGCGGAAGACGAATGGGCTGGAGATTCTTTTTGTTGGTATGCTGTACCGTGGGCGGTTTTTCGGCATCAGAGCCCGCACCTACTGTCAACCCACGCCGATGCCGTATCGTGGAGCGAGTTTTCTTAGGCGGCTCAGTTTTTGCGGGATCAATCCCTAGAGCCTCAATATTTTGAATTTCTGCGCTCGCCAAATCACCACTAACACCAGTCTCTTCTTTGGGGAGAGCATTCACCGCGGGCTTTGACGATGTTGTGAAAGAGAAATGGCCGCGTTCAGGATCTTTCGGCGATTCGTAAGCTTTAGGTATAGCAGGCACGGGTGGCACTTCTTCCTCTTCCTCTCCAGCAGCAGAGCTATGCACATTCCTGGGTTTGGGTGTAGGCAGGCGAGAGCCAGCTAAAGCGGCATTCCTGGGTTGAAGATTCTGGCTGCTTTGCCTCAAGGAATTGAAGCTCGAATTGGACGACAATGATATGCCGGATGCATACGACTTGCGATTTTGATCTGGTGTTCCCCTTGCAGAGGAAGGAGTTACACTCTTTCTAAAGAGCATAGCAGGGGATTGGCTCAAAGCCCGATCATCAAAGGAGAAATCTGCCTGCGGAGTTGGAGGGCTGAAAGGGCCACTGGGCGCAGGAGCGTTCGGATTCATGGATAGTCGCTTTAGTCTCCGCGCATCAGTGGGACTGATGGTCCTAGCTCCGAGCCCGGTTGCATGGTGCATAGACTGCCGCTTACTAGACGAGGAAGAGGGGGTTTGTGTTCGTTGTCCGTTGGTCCTGGCAGGGGAACGAGACTGAGCAATGGAGGCGCCGTGACCTTGTTCCGGCGTCATAGACGTTGTATTCAAGAGCCCAGGCTGCTGCCGTAACGGCGGCTGCAACGACTTTGCCTTGGCCGTCCGCGAGGTGGTAGACATCTTGGGAGCCTGAGTGGTGCTAGACAAACTGGCCGACAGAGTCTTGGGGCGATTCCCCTGATTGAACGATGGTGTGCGGCCTATCCGACTAGAACTATCGCTGCTGGGTTTGGGTGTTTCCTGAGCGCGGGCATTCTGAGAATCGAGGCTGGACGGGAGCATGCCGGGGCCCACAGACTTCCGCGGCGGCCGGGCAGCTGGGTTCGAGGGTGCCGGGGCAGGGAATTGGCTTTGGCGTCGAGTCCGAATGGACATGTTGGTGGTTGGAGGAGGCGGAGGCATCGAGGACGAGTCGGATTGGGCGTTGGTGGAGGACATGCTGCTCGTCTTCCTGGCGTTGCTAAAACGGCGTATGAGCGAGGTGCTCCGAGCAGGACGAGCGTCTGCCGTAGCGGTCAATGTTTCCGAACCCATGGCGCTGTTCGCAGTGCTCGCTGCGCTAGGAAAGATGCCGCCGCCACCGCCGCCCGGAGCAGGGAAGTCACTCAGGGCGGGCTCATAGGAGGAGATACTAGTGTGGAAATCGTCAAAATTCACCGAAGGAAGGAAGTCGTAGGAGCCGCTGTTGTCACGATCGCGCGACGCGGTGGACTGCCGGCCGAAGCTAAATCGCGGATTCGCCGTTCTCGTGGGCTGAGAAAAGGTAGGCTCGTTCGTGGACGTGGACGTAGGCAAGAAGGAGCGGTTGGCAGCACTCAGGGCAGCCACGCTGGCGTCGCTAGTCACCCTAAACAAAGCAACATTGATCAGCTTGTGTTCTCTTCTGCAGACGCTATATTCATTGCGCCTCGCACCTCTGCTTCGACAGGTCAAGCGGCCGCGGCCCCAGCGGCGCCTTGTGGTCTCTGATCGACTGTCGTCTACCTCGAAGGCCCGGCTTCGAGTCTACGGGCGGCGGTCTCGCGGCGGACGGCGCGGCAGTAGTAGCACTAGATTTCCGCAGCTTGTTGTCGGTGCTGCTCGTGGTTCTTTGAAACTTGCGGCGGACGCGTCCCTCTATTGGAACATAATAATTAGCTGCTTTGTTCACCAAGCCGTGCGTTGCCATCAATCTGCTAGTGTCTGCCGGCCAGGGGGCTTACCCGCAGAACCGCTCGAGTCCTCCGCTGCATCTGCCCTGGGTACGGGGAGAGCGCTCTCCATTGTGCGTGTTGGGCCTGGCCGGGCAGGCTGCGTGGTCATGGTTAATACAGATCGTCCTGGCAATACGACGACAAGCGTGCTGACCGAGACGCCTCAACCACAGCCGACAGCACTGGCAATGCGGTCCTAGCAAGTTGATAGCCCGGAGTTTGCGGTCGGCGCAGGCTCTCCAAGCTCGAGGCTTGGAGTCCAACCTATGGGTACGTGGGCATCTCGATAATAACCGGATCGAGGGGGTCGAGCAAGCAGGACGGCGGCTCAGGAAACACACTGTGCGGGCGTCACGACCGGTGCATCAAGCAGTGCAGTCGTTGAGGACAGCGGTAGGGGCGCGGTGTGGGAGGGGAAATAGGAGAGGGTGTATGTGGAGCAGCGGTAGTCGTGAAGCTTTCGGGAGGATGTGAGCGCGAGCGCCACTAAGGTTGCGATGTCTCGCTGCCCAGGCCACCCCTGGGTGGTGCGCTTCGACTAATGATCACAATAATAATATTAAAGCTCGTGCTATAGCCACAACAAGCGCGCTCCCCAGGAAACCAGCAACACATGGGCATCTTCGCATCTTCCAAGGGTTCCGCGCCGCAGTCTGAGGTTGACAGCTCGCCATCCCATGATGCCGGACGGACCATGCGGTGGGCGTGGAGCAGCAGAGCACAAACGTCTCGCAGTGCAACCTGCACCCGATCACAGTTGCATGAACCGTTTCCCCAGACAGTCTCGTATACTACATATTCTGAATCGTCCTGGCACGGCATTGAAGCCTGCTCGTCTCTACCCAAGTCTCCTATGGATGGATACATAAGCATGGACTTGACGAAGCCGCTCGCATACGAGACTTTGACACATGCAGAGTATGACCGTGGACCATACCGCTAATCAACCACTGTTGGGCTCAATGCGATCGACCAGGTCCTGGCGGCTGCGGAGGCCGAACATGGCGACGAGCATCGCTCTGGCTGCTGCAAACATGTCGAATGGCAACTTGTTTGGTGCTGTTTTGCTGGCTGTTTTTGTGCCGGTGTCACGGATCCCTTGCATCGTAAGGGGCAGCAGCAGGCACGGGCTGCATGCATATCGAAAAGTGCCGGAGCAACGCCCGCCAAGGCCAGCCGCCACGAGCCGAGTCCAGTTACGCGATGCCGTCACCCGTAGGACTACTCCCATGCCTGCGGCTCCAGCCTGCTAACCTCGTATCAACCGCCCCCATCCTACTCCGACACAGGACAAGCAGCTCGAGTGTTTATGGCAGACCCAGCAGCAGTAGTGCCTGAATAATCTGCAGGCCAAGCATGTGATCCACAGCATACGCAACCACATCCAACGAAACTGTGGCAGTGCGCTCGAATAATCTATATTCAACCAGTAGCCCTGCTCCGGATTGGATTGCACCATCCCATCAAGAGCAATTCTACGGATACATATAGACCCCAAACATGAGCACTCAGGCAGAAGGCTCGGTGGTCAGCCGGGACACGCCCATCCCAGTAGTTTCCGTTACCTCCCCAGATGGCCAGCCCAGCACCGCATCCGAGGCGCGAACACCGAGCAATCAGAGCTCAGATGCGTTGGGGCACCCGCTCCCGGCCTCCAAGCCGAAAGATAGGCTGGAGTCTCTCGGAGACCAGTTCTCAAAGCAGGAGTCGTCCAGTCGAGTCTCGGATCGTCTATTCACCATGTAGGTAATTCTCAGTTTACTATTCCTGGATATCAATTACATCCACTATCCTTACCGCATCTACACAAGCAAATAAATCTACTAGTGCATTCCCAACATTACTTTGGCTTGTTCCACTGTCCTACCAAATATCTTTACCTTACCCAACTTTTACCACCTATCTATGCCAAATCACATGACTAACCCCTTCCCCAGGCTTCTTCAACAAGTTTTCCCCTCCCAGGACTACTCCGATGATGACCAACCCCCAATCAAGGACCGGCGATCCCGCAAATATGTGGACCGCCCCAACTTCAGCCTACCCGTCATGTCCTCCAACTTCCGGCGCTTCAACGCGCGCATCGGCGTCGCCTTCGTCTTCCAGAACCGGCTCATCCGTCTCTTCACCTGGCGGCAGCCTACGCAGACGTTATCGTTCCTCGCAGTTTACACCTTCGTGTGCGTCAACCCGATGCTCGTCGTCGTGCTCCCCGTTGCAGCTTGCCTCTTCTTCGTCATGGTCCCCGCGTTCCTGGCCCGGCATCCCCCGCCGCCGACGTACCTGCCCACCGACCTGTACCCTCTCTCCGGGCCGCCCCTGGCCGGCGCCCGCACCATCAAGCCCGCGCCGGAGCTGAGCAAAGACTTCTTCCGCAACATGCGCGACCTGCAGAACAGCATGGAAGATTTCTCGCGCCTACACGACGCGGTGCTGGCCTTCATCGTCCCCCTGACCAATTTCTCAAACGAGGCACTGTCCTCAACGCTCTATGTGCTGCTGCTGTGCGGCGGCTGTCTTCTATTCATCACCGCGCATTTGCTGCCCTGGCGCCTCGTAATCTTACTCTTAGGCTACGCAGCGACGATAGCAGGGCACCCGTATATCCAGGACTTGCTTGCAGCGCCCGAGAACGTGAGTCTGATGGCGGAGAAGGAGCATGAGGGTCGCTCTTTTCTACTAAGTTTGAGCAGGGCGGATATCGAGCTCGAGACCAGTCCTGAGGTTAAGGAGGTCGAGATCTTCGAGTTGCAGTATCGGCCGCTGCATGATGAGGAGGGGGAGTATGAGCCTCATGTCTTTAGCCCGAGTCCGTATACGCCGCTTAGTCCGGCCAGGATCGCGGGCGATCGTCCGAAGGGGACGCCATTTTTTGAGGATGTGCAGCCGCCGAGGGGTTGGCGGTGGAGTGATAAGAAGTGGACGCTCGATCTTTTGAGTAGAGAGTGGGTTGAAGAGCGGTGTGTTACGGGAGTTGAGGTCGAGATTGAAGGGGAGAGGTGGGTGACGGATCTGTTCTACGAGCAGGTGGAAGAGGATAGTCCGAAGAAGAAAGGGAAGAGGGACGAAATGAAGCTGAAGGAGATTCCATCGAGAAAGGGAGAGTGGAGGAGACGGAGATGGGTCAGGGGTGTTGAGAGGGTACCTGTCAATAATGGCGCAGAATAGGGTGCGAATAGTTTAGCCCGCAGACATGTATCATTTAACGACATGCAAGAAATTGTAATAAATAGCTTTACTTTGATTCATTCGTGGTATATTTAAACCTAGGTCGTTGTCCGAGTCATTTTCGTCTTGTCTTGAATGCGTTAGACTTTGTGGTCCAAGCACCTTCTAGATGACAGCGAAATAAGCCAAATGCACCCCTCTATCCCCCAAGTATCGATAATTTTACCCTCTCCCGACCTTGAATGACAGAATCTGCAATAGTCAGTCTAACCCTCTTCATCTAAGCAACATACCACTCACATCATTCTTCCCCACCTTAACTTCGTCCCCTTCGCTAACCCTTACCCCGCCAACGCCTTCCACATATGCTAGTGGCGCATCTCCCATAACCTTCCTATACACATCGCCAACCGTACTCCCCTTCTTCACAAGCACACAGTCCCTGAACACTGCCGCACTCGCCGCCCCACTGCTAAATGTGTTCACATTTCGGACCGGGAAGACGGGCACAAGACCCAGCAATTCAGCCGCTCGTGATAAGACTTGCACGACGCCGGTGCTGCCAAACCGATACAGGACCATGTCTTTAAGATTCTCAATCCGCGTGCGCAGTTTCTCGTCCAGCTCTTTTAGACCACCGCCATCGGGATCACCTTGTTCTATCAAGTCATCTCTCGTGTCCACAAACTCGCTTCCCTCTGTATACTTGATGAACCCCTGTTTCGCTAGCTTCCTCAGAAACACTTCTGATATCGCTGATGTGAGGACGATGGACTTCGGGTCGTACATTTTTGCGATTTTAGCGATGTTCTTGTCGGCGTCGGGATGATCTATCTTGTTGAGGGCGATCACAGTTGGGAATTTCTCATCTGTGAAGGCATTTACGACTTTCTCGATTGTTGCATCAGACCAGTCCTGGAGCGGCTCTTTGAGGTTCAGGCGGTCGAGACAGCGTGCGACGACTTGCGATGTGGAACCATACCCGGAGAACTGGTTTTGGAGGGTCTCGACTGCAGTTGCTTCTACGCATCTGGTAAGAAATGGATTTGGGATGATTGCAGTGCTAGTAGTACGTACTTACGGCAACGTGTCGGCGCTTTATTGAGCCCCTATAGAATTAGTTTGAAAGAAGATTAAGTAGGAGGAAAAGGCGAATACCATTTCTCCGTAAGGTTCCCTTGTATCCAGCGCACGATTTCCGACCGTAACCACACAATGTCCTGGCTCGGATCATATCCTCTCGTGGCCTTTCCTATTTTCATTCAATCAGTCACAACTCTACATCCTCTTTCCCAAAATCCTCTCATCCAATCCCGGCACCCCCTTCCCTTATAATCTCCGCCAAAATATACACACCTTCAGCGTCCGTCGTCCCGCTAACATCCACGACATGCACAAGCGCATCTGCATGCCTCAAGTCGTCCAAGAATTTATTTCCCAGCCCTTTCCCCATATGCGCACCAGGCACCAGCCCCGCTACATCTAGAAGTTCTATTGGAACGCTCCGTCGTCCATCTACGCAGGATCCGTAGTTCGGCTTACATCGGCCGGTAACGTTAAAGCGGGCGCAGGCGCAAGGTATCTGGAGGTATCCAATTGCGCGTTGCGGGTCAATTGTTGTGAAGCTTAAGGAAGACGTTAGGCGGAGGATATTATAGGACAACCGGAGGAAGGAGGGCCAGATAGATTGGAAAAGGCGTAAGGCGTGCACCGGTCCTTATGAAAGCAAAGAAACGCGAGGGTTGCTTACGGGAAGTTTCCTGGAAGCTTGTTAGGACGTCAAGTACAAATAATTCTATGCTTTCTACGGACCAACTTTGGACGAGGCATCTGTCAAGCTACCATAGGCGTGTCTTAGAGGAGGAAGTGGGGAGCATGGAGGGGTAGGGCGCACCTATTCAGTGTAGTTGACTTTCCAGACGAGGGCTTGCCAACTAGGCCGATCAGGGGATCGCGGGGCATGGCGAGGACTGTATAGCAACGAGCGTGGCAGTTGAATACAAAAACGAATTATGGCGAGACGAATTATGTTGAAGCGATTGTCGGCGCTCATGATAGATCCACAGCCTTATCGATAAGGAAGTCTTGGCGTGGAGCGTATCCAACTGACTCCACCCAAACTCCTCCATGACTTGTTCTACATCTCAAAGAGAATGGCTTATTTGAATGATTGCTGCAATATATATATGAACACTACATCCCCTACAGCCATGTCCTCGAAGTATGACCGGGTAACGCCAAGTCGAGCCGACAACGTCAAAGGAAACCCATCTAAAATAAGATTATGGCGAAACCGTAACATAACCCTACTCCTGGGTCCACTTGTATATCCAGCTGCTTGGGCCCTTAATATGCTGGAATATGCGTAATTACCAATAGCGCCGCTGGAGTGGTTATCATCTAAACCAAGCTTGCGCCGAAAAGGGTCGATAGCACCACGACCAGTCCGCAGACGAGAGGAGCCAGTGAGAATTCGCCCATGTGAACAGATGAAGCAGCCCCCGTACTCTGAGCGTTTGCGGCAGCGCCGGAGGTGACAGCACCAGCACCAGCAGAGGCGAGCTGGGTGGTTTTAGAGCCGGCACTCTGGGACCCCTCTCCTGCAAGCCCAGGTCCCTTACCAGCGCCCTTCTTGAAGTACTCGTCCGTGCCAGAGGGAACTGCAGGGAGTTCATTTGCAGCAATCGTGACATTCCAGGTGCTAGACTCGGATGGGCACTCTGATGCCGCTCCAGTGGACTTATATCCGCCGTCACCCTTAGGCGACGCAGTCTTAGCAAGAGCGCTCTTCAGAGCCGTGAAGTCAGATTTCTCGGTAACGCTGTCGCCGTCCAGAGTGACCAAGCCATATTTGGAGCCCTCCTCGGAGTATTCATAAACGAGACCGCCGGAATACACACCGGTCATATCGGTACTATAAAGTGAAGCGACTTCCTCAAACTCACGTTTGTTGGTATTACAGCCGTACTCAGAGAGGCTAAGGGTGGTTAGGGAACTAGCTTCAAAATCTACCAAGGTTTCGACACTTACAAGAGAGGGATACTGTAGTCCTTAAACTTTTCCACCTTTTTATCCCAGCCAGAAGTCGTAAAAGAGGACGGATCACACCATGAATAGTCGTTGAAGGCAAAGAAATCACTTCGAACCGAGTCATCACCGCAGTTCATGTATTGAGCCATTTCGAAGCGGTTTGAGTCGACGTCAGCAGCAGAGTAACCAACGGGGATCTTGCGGTAGCCCTGGCTATTGATGTACGACTTCATGTCACGGGTTACAGCCTTAACGAAAGGCGCACAGGATGTCGTGGCATCGTCGTTAATGACCTCGTTGCCAGAAAAGAACAGCAGAGTGTTATCGTATTTCTGGAAGACATCGATGGTGGCAAAGATGCTCTGCAAGTAGACCTTGTTGTAAGACACTTCGATCTCCGCGCGGTTGAGCGAGTACAAGGGCGTGTTAACGTCAAGAGCCAAGTAGATTCCAGCATCGGCCAAGGCGTTCATACACTCATCGTGGTCGGCGGTGTTGTCGACGGTGTAGACGCGGATTGTGTTGAGACCAAGGCTCTTAAACTTCTCGATGTCACGCTTGCAGCCAGCAGCGTCGGCGATTGGATCCTTTGCATCGGAAGACCCTCCTGAGTTGCGTGTTAGTGCCGGACTACTTCTCGAAGATGAGGGGAAGGCGAACCCGGTTGGTAGTCGACACCACGGATGTAGAAACGCTCATCGCCTGCGAAGAAAGCTGTACACAAGTCAATTGATGCTCTGTGGCATTGAGAAGCCGGCATTGAGCACTGGGCCACGCACCGTTTCCCTTGACTGTGACCGGTGTCACTGAGTTTGCCCGGCGAGCAGCGCCCGGGTTCGCAGCAACAGTGACAGAAAGAGCACCCGATAGGGCGACGAATGTGCCGACAGTCTTCATGATGAGATTTGAGCGGTATTAACGGAGGTTGTGGGAAATATTCCTAGTAGAGAGGATGTAAACACGTAGGGAAAGCGTCCTACTTGGGGAGCGACAGTGACGAAATCGAACGAGGGTTGTGACCTCAATACAAACGAGTGTAAGAAAGATTGGAATTAAAGACCTAAAGACGTACGCAGCAGCCGTGCCGGAAGGGTTGAAGAAGAGAGAAAACGGGCTGGGGAGGTGCGGGTTTTAGGGGATGGTGTGTTGCTGGTGGTCCCCCCCCGTCTATGGAATGCACGCATGCTGGTGATTGGCGGGCAGGGCAGTAGCGCGCACGGGCTCCTAAGCCAGGAAGACGCGAAGCATCGCCCAGGAGGCGCCCAGGCCTGCGGGCGGATCATCAAGCTCGCCCAGGAGCCTCTTCGCCGCCCACAAGCATTTGCTGAGAAAATTGGGGCAAACAGTTGATCGAGCTTCTTTCTGCAGCAGTGGTGCGCCCATCAGGGGCACCTGAAACGCGGCGTCGTCATTCTTCGTTGGAGGCGAAGATCTAAATTAAACCCGCCGCGAACCAGCCGCTGTGGGACAGAAAAGCTCCCAGCGCCACTCCCGTTAAGCGTGTGAAAACCGGATTAGCACACTTTGGACGCGTCTGACGGTAACATCCCTGACCGCGTTTGGCAGTGTCCGCAGAGATTACATCCTCTTTCTCCCCTATTCAATTGCCTTTGATATTTTAGAGACTCTTAAGGGCGTATCCAATTCCATGGCTGAGTACACACACAAGGAGATGACTAAGCGTCATCACTCGACCTGGACCCGAAAATTTGATCTATGGGAAACATTACTATTATAGTACGAATATCTCGCGAACCATGAAACTACACACGCTAGTGTAGCCACTACCATACCATCGTCTCGTGGTTACATCATGCTACAGATTCAGATATCTTGCTCCAGCAGTATAAAATCCACCATTTTCTTACCCTTTCCAGATTCGTAAGCTTTTGACATGACTGTACCCGGATTTCCACTCCTCAACTCTGGCTCTACGAGTTATTATTAGACCTCAATCCGAAGTATAAACCAAGAACCAAAGCCAGAATGCAAACGATAGCAACACACACGGCTAGTGTCCACCATTTCAGCTTCCGAGCTCGTCGAGCGGATGCAATGCCCTTGTCGAGTTGTATATTGACGTTTTTAGTGTCCTGCTTGGTCCTGTCGGCGTTGTCATCGATTTGCGCAACTTGCGGTTCCGCAATAACAACATGCTCGTTCAGCTGCTCGAATAACGTCGCCAATTCCATCATCGTCTTTTCAATGCGCTGGATATCGTTGTGGCGGGCCCGGACGGCACCGAGGACGCTCGCCGCTTGTCCGCTGCGGTTGCTCTTAAGCTGCAACAACTTGTTAGCAAATATTTCATTGTTCAGGGTTAAGTACGACAACTAACGGCAGTTTGGAAGATACCCTCATCTCCCCAGTTCGCATTTGCTGCTTCCTGGATCTCGTCCTCCGTGGCTTCTGGGTTTACAATACGATATTGTCTGGCAATAGCCTCACGATATCGGTTCTCATAGTTTCGTTCTTCTTGTTGGAACTCTTCCAGCTGGGTCTTAAATGTCCGCTTCAGAGTATCCACCTGCGTCTGCTTGAAATTATTGCTGGGCTCTCGTGCCGCATCGCGTTCCAGGTACTTGATCTCGTCTTTAATGCCAGTGTTCATTACTTGTGTGTTCGTGACGATGGCCTCTAGTTGCGCCGATGCGCCACTGTCCGGTGATGACAGCAACCGCTGGTGTACGCTGCCAATTTCCTGTATATTAGATGAAAGCTGCCTGATTCTGCTCCGCGCGCCTTCGATGCGCGCAAAGAAATCATCTTTGGATAGAGGCCCGGCGTACTGGTTGGTGGGAGGATGGCTAGGTGCCGAATATTGTGAACCTTGGGAGTAGTTGGAGTCACCATGGTTTAGTGCTGGAGGAGCTTCAAGTGGCTGCTCGCTCTGCTTATCACATTAGCATCGGATCTCGATCGCACAAACACGCTCCACAGTCTAGAATAATGGGATCTGTCTTACCGCGCCGCCGTAAGGATTTGACGTTTCATGGCCGCTGGGTGCGCTATAATAAGGGTTCGATTGGTTTGGCCCACCGGTGTCGCCATATCCGCCATACCCAGCTTCGGCCTCGCCGTAGGGGTTGGACTGGCCGTAAGGATTTCCGCCGTATTGCTGGTACCCGCCGTAGGACATGTTCCACTATGTATTGGTGATAGTAGACGGGTGAAATGGAAAGCTCAGGAAGACGACAGTACCTAAGCCGCGGAAGCACCGGGAATGCGATCGCCAAGCAAAACGAATAATTCAGCCGCTAAGTAAGGCTCGAACGATGGAATTGATGAAGAGTCAGAGAGATTGGAAGCTGTCAGCGCGACGGGAAGCTCGTAGTTGCCTAGGGAAGCGATAATTAAACCCGCCTCGGAGCGCTACCAGGGCTCCAAGCCTCAGAAAACGTCACCAGCAGATCTTACTATGGGGCTTACCCCACGTGCACACTAATCCTATATAGGCTAGACTTGGGGCGGAGCCACTGGGAACAGCCTCCAACACTGCACGAACCCGCTGCATTTTATGTATAACTGAATGATTGATTCTGTCAAGCCTAGTACTTTTAGGTATCCTAAGGGCCTTTTCGCCATATTTTTTATACAATACCTGAGGCAGGATATCATGATTCAAGTCCTCCTGGAACTCGGGGAGAAAGCTCAAGGCAAAGGTGGCGATTGGAGAACTCAGAGACATTGCCAGGAAGCCGGTCATAGGGATAGATGCAATGATAGAGCTAACGCCCAACATAGGCTCAGATAATACCCTCCAGGTTGATTGATAGCATCCGGGCAAGCCGCTATCACTTGAAGCGAAATTACATGAATCGTAACCCAAGCTGAAAGAACTAATGCATTCATCGCCTCTTCATAGCTAGAAGATAGAATGTGATGACAATAATACGCAGGAGGCACTCTGCGAAAGCATCATATTGAAAGCACAAAAGCCTATGTGCAAAACGTCAATAATCTAATCTAAAACAACCGAGAGACAACTTCCACCCAAAGATCCGAGTCGGGACGTCCCCCAAAGGGCGTGAAATGGCCCCTAACAAGGGAATACTTTTGCGGCTGATGAGCAAAATATCCACCCAAAACATATTTCTGGCCTGCATATTGTCGTCTTGCCCCCACGCGAAACATAATCAACTCTTCGACATTTTACATTCAAAACATAGTATCATTTAAGTTCCGGTGCCATGGGTTTCCCTTAGGACGTGAAGGGTTTTGCCATACACTCAATGCCACCCCTATGATGTCCCGACGGCAATCTTCAGCAATTTCATCTTGATGGGCGAGCTGCAGTATTCCCTCGTCCTTAGTCATCTTCGGCCGCTGTCCATCCGCATCTCGGGGTCTTGGAAAATTTTCTTTCTCTCTTAGCTTTGAGACTCCTCTACAAAGTCGCTTTTTATGCGTTGAGATTGCACTGGCGGACTTGGCCGCCATTTAGAGATTCTCGGAGATACACATGTCCGCGATAGAAGGCGGTGTCGTCGTTCTATTTACCAGTGCGCCTGGCCTACAATTGTTGTTCTTGCCTTCGTAGTCTATTTTAGAAGTTGGGAAGAACTAGGTATAGTATCTTTTTAGCCACGATTAGAGTAGTGATTTTCACATCTTGCTTTGCCTTGCCCTTAGTCTGCTTACTCTTCGTAGTTTTCTTCGCAAATTTTTCAAACATGGCTCGGATGGCTCCAACTTCACGGTGCTAGACTTTGCTATACTGCCCCCTCCCTAACCTCGTCACGATAATAAAGTATGTTCTTGGATAGTACTTTTAAGGCTTCTTTCCATGTCTCTCCATTGTCCTCAAAAATATCTATCATTGCGATGAGCTAGACTACGGCTGGTGCGGTTGCCTAAAGGGTGCCTCACTTGTTGAGCGTCTATCCCTGGATAGCAGTATCGTCGACTCAAAATCATCGCCACACTACTTTCCTCCTTCAAGGCGCTGAGATACCTCTGCCTCGACTTTTTGACTGAACTCTATGTACACCGCAACATCTTCGGGAGCACCACACGTAAATTCCACTATCCGACCCTAGCGACAGGCTTTCTGCATCACAAGGATTCCTTCGAGAAATTGCCTATCTCGGTAAGGACCGATCCTGAGATATCACAAATGTTTAAGTGTGATCAAAGGGACTTTGGTCCCCTACGCGACATGTCTAAACTTATATATATAGGCATCGACCTCAACGCATTCGTAGAATGCGCCTTCACGATCCCTTCTGCTCGTCTACTCTGTCTCTCGGAAACACTACCGGTAAATATCGAGAAGTTGGACCTTTACATCGAAAAGAACTACGAATTATATAGGCGGCCGTCTTGGAGGAATTGGGGCATTAATACAAGCAGAGACTTCCGAAGCTCAGGCTCATTTGTATTTATATTTACATGAAGAAGATCATTTACACGGACAATAATATGGCTAGGCTTTCGAAGACATATGCTAAAAATGGAGTTGATTTTTTTTGTCTACGGATAATCCGGGGGTGGGGAGACAAGGCTGATCGAGAGTAAGGTATGCTCGCATAATCGATCCTACTCCTTGTATACTTGATAAATGAACCGATCAGATATAGTTCAGGTAGTGTTCTGAAAGAGTGTAAAATTTCAGGTACAACAGCTATTTCCCCGCGCGCCTTACCATTGAAAGCTGTGAGCTCTCGTAAATTCAATTTTGATAGCATCTACCAATCTTCACCAGACAAATCAGCACGCTATTTTCACTGCTTATATACCTCCATCCGTATGGAAAGAGAAACACTCCCTATCACCGAAGAGATGCTACTATACTCCTTCCCAGCGCAGGTCCCTCACGAAAGCAAAACTCACGCTGTAAAATCCCAGCCCACATCAAAACCTAAGCTGTAAGCAATAATAGCATTATTAAGAATCCTTCATTCTGGCTTCTAGAATGCATTCTGCTTTCCTATACAGCCTTCAATCCTCGGAGCTTCCTACGCTCAGTATCTATCCTACACGCCTCATCCCACACCATCCCTCATTGAATAAATGATCACGCTCAAGCCCCCCGTCCACCCCTCTCGTCCTGCATCCCAATTGCCGGATCCGGCGCCTCCGGAAACTCTTGCTTCGCCTTCGCCTTCCCGCCCGCCGAGTCACGCTGCTCAGTCGCATGGCCGCCGGTGTTTGTTTCTTTCGCGCTGCTGAGGTTAGCGTCAGCTGTATCTTGCGCCAGGCATCAAGCTATGACTCACTGCTGCGCGTCTTTCAGATTTGCGGTCTGGACGTCATGATGGTTGCCTTCTCGTGCTTTCTTTGTGGCGTGGTCGGATGCTGGGTAGCGGTCTGTGGCTGCGTAGTCGTTTGTGCTGGGGTCCTCGGGGTAATTTTCGTCCTTCTGTAATCGAGATGAGAAGGCGAAGTGCCTTGCGTATGCGGTTTGTGCGAGGCGGATCGAGGATGGGTGGCTTGATAAGATGGATTGATGTAGGGAAGAATACGTCGATAGGCGGCGGTAGAAGGTTAGGAATTCGGAGGGGGATGGAGATGTCATGATCTTTCCCATCTCTCCCTTCTCTTCGATTTCAAGGTGTTTGGAGGATCGCGGTTGATCGAGCTTCAAAGAGGTCGGTGGATGAAAAGTAAAGCGGGATTGGCTCCATTCGCAATATGTGCAACTCCATTTGATCCCCTAGTGTGACCATGATCTCTGGAGCTCATTCAAGTCGTCATTGTGCATCATCAATTGGGAGCTTCGAAGCAGGTTAGCCGCACTAGCCCTTTTTTTACGGATTGCGGGGGCGGGGTGAGCCGCCAAATTTCGAACCTCGAGCTACGGCACGCAGTGATTGATGAATGTATACGCAACGACGACTATGAAGGGCAGAACCGTGGACACTGTCTCCGCCATGGAGGCTAAGACGGATGAGGATTTCCCTTATACTTTGTAAGTTCTCCTCAAGAGTCACTTGCGAAATGTTGAGATGCTAATAGCTATTAGGACTATCGACATCCCCTTCCCCTCCGCCTCCCTCGCACACACCGCACACCTCGCCCTACGCGTAGACCAGGAACTTTCCCCACTCGTCCGACGTTCCTTCTCGCTCGCATCACCCTCAGATTCCGATGTGCAATCTATTCTTCGAGTGCAGTATAGGGCAACCACTAATCGAATGTTGCGCGTTGCGGTCAATGGGTTCTTCGAAAGCATCGGCGTTGTCCTCAATGTGATGAGAGATCTAGACGTTGATGTCTATGAGGAGCCAGTGACGGAGAGTATGGACGGGGTACAAGGCCTCGTTACTAAGTGAACCTGCAGCAGATGGTTACCGGACACGGGTATTCGCTGGATAGTTATGTCTGACACAAACGACAGGATGGGACAAAAGAAGCTATAGTTCGAACGGGTGCTGGAGAATAGAGGTAGGCATGATCGGCTGCCTTTCGGAATATCTAATGTTGGAGCTCGGATGAGCTATTGAAGACGACAAAGCTCGCGAAGAGCTACTCATCGAGCTACGTCCCGTACAAACGACAAGGGACACTAGGCATTATTTACGCAGCAAGAAAACACTTCGGCACCTAAATGGGAATATGATCTATATTTGAATAGGAATACATCACGAGACAAGATGAGGGCTCTGTGTTCCATGTATATATATGCATAAGCTGGAAGAGACTCGGGGTATCATAAATATGCCCTAATATTAGTACAGCCATTTGTAATCCTGATCACTAGACTCATTCTCTAGAACCTAGGGAATGTGGTATATATGCTACATTGAATTAGCGACGAAGGATGCATATCATGCCAATTTACCCCTTGGCACCTTCGTGTCGCTTTCTGCTCCCTTCATCTTCTACGCCCTCTTCATCATATTCGCCAAACTTCCTCTTGGTGCCCTCGTCTAGGGGCTTTGCACTGGCGCCTACCATGGATGGTGCAGGCAGAGTATATGTCGCCGGTGGCACCCCGTCCGGAATTGGAGGATAAAGCCCATCGTCTTGAATGGTCCATCCATCCCTCTTCAAGATCTTCCACTGATTAGCTATTACTAGTCTTACCAGCTCCCCTGTTGCTTTTGCATCTTCGAAGCTATCATGACCTGCAGCCCCGCCTTGCTGAATGGCTAAACCCAGATGTAACTTAGAAAGATTGCGAAGAGCATATCGAAGAGGCAGACCAGCAGGGTGCGGATAGAGAAAAACCGTATCTACGATTGACGGGTGCACGAGACGAATGGCGTTAAGATCATTTTCAAGAGCGTGACCGATGACGGGAGTGTCGCGTGAGACGAGTGACAGAAACAAATCGCGAGCTTCATATGGCGACTCAACGATGCGGAGGTCCTTAGGGTCTATGCTGGGATCCTTGAAATCGTATGGTTTCGCGCTAAAAAACTTCTCGGTAGTGATGCCAGAGAAGCGTGTATTGACGTCTAGAATATGGCCAAGCGGACGCACGAGAACGTCGAGAATAGGTGTGTGAGATGGCCAGGAGACAGCAGTAAGCCGCATGAGCTCGAGGCCCAGGGTGGTGTATCCCATTTCGCAGTCGAAACAAACAGCTGTATGTGACTCGATCTTATCATTCTCCGGAGTCTCGATGAAGGGCATAATGAGTGCAAGGCGATTTGCTGCCGAGACCTTGTAAACATGTGTATCGTGTGTGGTACAGCCTGCTGATCCGACCGCCTCCCCGCAACATGTCCATTTGCTTGGCCCTGGAAGCGCTCCCTTTGCCTTCTTAGGTCGTAGGAGCTTACCCCAGTGATAAGTACACTTCCCTCCTGACGTGAGAGCTCCGTCTTCCTCTCGGCGTTCCGGAAATACCTGGAAGCGAGTGTTGCATCGATCGCAAATCTCCCAAAAGTTGGCTGTATACTGTGCTCTCCGTGTCTCTTCGATATCCTCCTCCGTTGGCAACTTGGTGACATATCCGTGCGAATCTAAACCTGTCCGTGGAGATAAAAGACGAGATAGAAAGATGACTTCTTCTTCCGGAGTGAGACCAGTCTTGACCGGCTCTGGCGCTTTTTCAGTCGGCTTCACGGTCGTCTTTTCGCTCTCTCTAGCAATACTTTCTCGCCTGGACTTAACCCAATCGTCTAAAGACATCTTCTTTAGGGCAACTAGACGCTGTTTGAGAACGTTCTCATATACAGCAGCATGCTGCACAGCAACCTTTTCTTCCTCGTCAACGACAGCCTTGTTAAGCTGATTCTCATTCAAATGCAGCGCCTTGATGTTTGCATCCGAGCTCTTGAAGACTTTTTCATTCAATGGAGCCATAAACTGTCGTAGCATTTTCAACATGGTCAATCTTCGCGTCCATGCTACTGGGTCCCTCGGCACTTTGCGCGGTGTTAGATCTACATTGACTTCTGGTTTCGGGGCTGCCTTTGCTGCCGAAGGTTTTGGTGGCGGAGAAACCGATCTTGTAGCAGAACGTGGGAGGGTTAGGTCAGTTTTCACGAGAGGCGTCTTCGCTGGGGGTTTTCCGATCGCATAGGTTCCGCTCCTAGACCCTTTGTTCTGCTGCGAAGAAGACGGTTCTTTGTGAGCAATAGAACCGCCAAAGGCTGTTTGTACTGTTGATGGGCTTGTATTTCGGCTAGCTTGCAAAGCCGGTTCCTTTGTGCGATTGTCCAATTTCGGTCGTTTTGACTCTCGACGAGCCCCACCAGAAAAATTGGTGGTAAATTTAGCAGGTTGAGCCTTTCGGCTCTTGTCGGCATTATGAGAAAAGAGACAATGCGGGAGCTCGCATTTGTCCCCCGCAGGACACGCTGAGCTACTGAAGCTGCTGAAGGATGGGAGTGAAGGCCACATAGTGATTGGAAATCTTTCCATGGTAAGTGATGGGGGACATGACTGCAATCGAAATTGAATACCTAACCTACCCAACTACGAGAACGCTGTTTACTGGCATTAGATTGGGGCCCCTTGTGTCCAGCGTCCGATTGAAGTTACCTAACTGTTTTGGCAGGAACTCCTGAGCTCTGTGCAGCGACAAGCAGCGAGAGCACGCCTATGCGTTCACAGGGCGTGAGTGCCCGGACAAAGAAGTTGGCCTTGCTCTTTCCGGACGTTCATTGAGCTGTACTAGTACGTCGCAGGTGATGGTCAAGGGACCGTTCAACCGTGTGCTGCGGGACGGAATAGTCCTTGAACGGAAGCTCCAGGCTCGAGACCTACCTCCGGGGCCGACGTGCCCAAGGTGCGGTGAGTTCGGCTGGTGCTGAGATTCAACGTCGGTCCGAGGACGAAGAATAGTGGTTTGGTGTTGCAGATGTGGCGCAGGCCTCAATGAATCTCGCCGGTTGGCCTGTGCCCTGCCAAGCGATGCAGGCGGCCGGGACCGTGATTAGTCCGCGCGTCGCTTTCTCGCTGTGGCATGACGTCGACTATTTGTAGCCGTTTTCCATGCGTGCTTCTGCTCTACTTGTACCATTGCGCGCGCGTTTTGATACGGGAGGGCCAGCAGCTTTCGGGGGAACAGTCTCACCGCTTCGCACTCGGTTGCGGCTAGGTTATCGCATGTCCCCCGCCAAGGAAGGCACTGCAGGCACTCTCGTCGTAGCTCCGACGCACCAACGCGATAAGCCCGCCTCACGAGGTAAGGACACCCTAGGGATATAATTACTGTGTCTCCGCGTTTCGTGCGGTCCACGCTTGCCGCACCCCTACTTCACATTTTTACTGTATTCGATGGACACCGCTGCTCCGGCTTCCCCCTCCTCCAAGCCCAACCATCTCTGCGTCCTCGTCCATGGGTAAGCGCTATCAAGCACGCGACACTGTTTGCGGCTCCCCAACCACGCCCCGCCACTGCGATAGGGGCTCTGGAATCGGCCACCGTACTTCAGCGATCCTCCTCTGCAGAACTCAGACGCTGACGCCTTGTTTGCAGACTCTGGGGCACTCCAGACCACTTGAAGTTTCTCGCCACCTCCCTTCGTGACAAGTACCCCGAAGACAAACTCCACATCCTCGTTCCGAAGCGCAACTCTGGTAGCTTCACCTACGATGGCATCGAATTGGGCGGCGAGCGTGTCGCCAACGAAGTAGAAGAGACGTTGGAAGATTTGGCAAGAAGCGGCCATGAGATTAAGAAGCTCAGCGTAATCGGATACTCCCTCGGTGGGTTGATATCGCGCTATGCCATCGGCCTTCTCTATCACAAGGGGATGTTTGAGAAGATAGAGCCTGTGAATTTCACCACCTTTGCGACTCCACATCTCGGGGTGCGAACGCCTCTCCGAGGATATCACAACCACATTTGGAATGTGCTGGGAGCCCGGACCCTCTCCCAAAGCGGCAAACAGTTGTTCACTATAGACAAATTTCGAGATACCGACCGACCGCTTCTTGCTGTTCTTGCGGACCCTGACAGCATCTTCATCCGAGCGCTCGCTTACTTCAAGCACCGAAGCTTGTACGCAAACATCGTCAATGATCGTAGCGTGGTCTATTACACAGCCGGCGTTTCCAAGACGGATCCCTTTGTCCAGCCAGACGCTGTAAACGTCAATTACCTTCGCGGCTACGAGCCCGTCATCATCGATGAGGCCAATCCTGTCTCCACGAAGGAGCCAGAGGCATTGCCGGCATTTAGAGAGCGGTTGACAAGCGGCACGCGAACGGTATTCGGTCGCTTGCCTTTTATGGTCTTCCTCATCCTGTTCATTCCAATTGGATCCTCGATCTTCCTTCTTAACTCTGCGATTCAATCACTCCGTAGCCGTCAGCGTATCCGCATGCATGAAGAGGGGAGGGCTGGGATTGATATTGGAAGATATCGGATTCCACTCATGATCAACGACATGCGGAAGGAGGTGGAGGACATGTTCGAGAACGTCAACAACACGCAAGAGCAAGAATATCTGCCTACTGGTAGTGAGGAGCTTGCATCTCCCACACAGCAATCGCTAAGTCTCTTGCGCAAAACGTCATCCAAGTCTCTTGATGAATCAGATTCGAATCTTGATTCCTTGGAAGAAAGCAAAACAGGGCTCGCTCCTCAATTCCCTACTTTGGCCTTGACTCCTGACCAGTTTGCTATGATCGATGCATTGGACAGCGTTGGCTTCAAAAAGTACCCCGTCCATATTCACAATCATCGTCACAGCCACGCGGCTATTATTCGACGCATGGACAAAAAGGGTTTTGAAGAGGGTTTTGTTGTGGTCCGACATTGGCTCGAGCAATTTGAACTTTGAGTGTTCCCTGTTTCAGTTCTTATGTCTTGTGGAGTATTCAGGGCGTATTCGCTAAAGGTGCATGGTGGAGGAATTGCGTTCTAGGGCCTATACACTCTTGTTCCCTAAGTTCCATTCACATTTGTTTGCTGGTGGTAACATACTTTCTTAGATAACATGGGCGGAAGCATTCTTGATATATATATATAACCTATTAGGACATCGATAGTAATATGCAGGAGATGGGGTGAAAGAAAAGCTAAACACTATGCATTGTCTTGGCGTACCTGTGCAGTTATGTACCTGTCCCGGTAGTCGCAATTCCACAACCACCGACTGTGTGCCGATCGCCGACATATGCAGGCCTCATCAGGCAACAACCTACTGTCAACGTAATGCGACGCGCTTCTCACTCATATAAGGATCATGAGACGGACATTCGTGGCATAGTGGTTGCATCTGGACTCGTGTTGTGGTGGCTGCAATGCTAAAAATGGGGGGTGAGTATATTGTTCTTTGACACGGAAAGAATGATTACCGTTTGCGTACCCCAATGAAGCCAGAGCATAAAGGCATTGACAATGATATCCGACTGAAAGACATCCCGCTCGACCCCGCAGCCTCGAGGAATATTTATACATTTTGGCCTTTTAAGTACTTTGTCTTTATTTTCTGGCTATTTCCCCTCAGAATCCTTCTAAGTTATATCAATTGATTTACCATTGTTTGGACGGGAGGTCCTGTGAAAAGCTTCGATATGGCGCCAGAACATTGGTTGGCCAGTAAACGCATCGTGATATCTGGAGCCGGCATCAGCGGACTCTCCTTCACGCTTGCTCTTCATACGCTCTGGCAATCTGTGTCCTCCAGTCCGCCACCATCCTTAACCCTCTATGAACGCGATCCTTCCGCCGTGCCAACAGGAAGGGAAGGGTACTCTCTCTCCCTCCGCTCGGACCGGCCCTCCGCTGGCATACAGGCCCTCCAGAAATTAGGACTACTAGATAAGCTATTGGAGGTCTGCGTCACGTCCCTCGGCGGGCCCGACAGCAAGAAATCAAAAGAAGAAGGCCAAGGTGGCTTCATCGTCTGGGACAAAAACTTCAAAAGAAAGCTGAAAATGAGGAGCAAGACGCCGAAAGGATGTCCCGTCGCCGGGATGCGCATCCACCGATCCGCACTGCGGAAAACGCTTGCTGAAGCCGTCTCAGCGCTGCCGGGTGTGGAGATCAAATGGAACACGCCGATCACCGGCGCGCACAATTCCGCCTCGGGCGCCGTGGAGGTTGAGCTCAAGGACGGGGGAACTACAACATGCGATTTACTGATTGCGGCGGATGGCTCTTCGAGCAAAATCAGGACGCTTTTGCGGCCGAGAGATCGGTTGCAGTTTGCAGGGCCAACATGTATTTTCGGGACCACGTCCATCACGATGCACCCCTCGCCTTCCCCGGCTCATACGAAGGAGTTTGGAACGGTAATTAGCGGCAAGGGACCGGCCCTGTTCATCGCGCCAATCGATCAGGAGAATATTGTATGGAGTCTATCGTTCTATGAAGACGATCCTTCCATGCCGAAGAAGCAGCCCCTCACGCACGAAGAATGCAACGCTATTCTTGCCGAAGCAAAGCAGAAAGGCAAGGTCTTCGGACTGAAGTTCGAAGAGATGGTCGACGGGACCGAGGAAAGGAGTGTGGCGAAGTTCAATGCGAGGGACAAGGAAGGCTTTACGCATTCGATGCATTATATTCAGGAGGCCAAGTTTAAAGGGCTGGAAGGCATGGTTGTATTCCTGGGCGATGCGAATCATGCCGTGTCGCCGTTTGCGGGTAATGGTGCGAATTTAGCGCTCATGGATGGGTGGGATTTTGCGGAGAGTCTGGTGCGGGAGGGAGCATTGGAGGGCGCTATCAAGCGATATGATAAGCTGGCCATTAGGAGAGCGAAGCAGATTGTTCAGTTGAGCCATTTCAATATTAGGGTGATGCATAGTGAGGGATTGAGGTTACGGTTGTATATGATGCTGTTGAGGATCGTTAAGTTATTGTTTTTTCTATGATTGGGGGAGGGGAGAGTGGTAATGAGGAGGATCAAAGCGATTTAGGTAGTTAAAGTCTGTGAAATTTAGTATTTGTGTTGAAGGAATTTATTCGTGTAATATGAGCTGCCCGTTTCATGATGTATATTTAATCTGATGCGCCATTTGCATGACACCCTCCAATGTCATCTTCCCATAGTATGCCCTCTGGCAGCGTCGCAGATATCTCATCATTTTTCGTTCCTACTCAATCATCCTATATACATCCCTCACTCTAGTTTGTCGTATTGATGATCAAAATCTTATATTATGATAACTTGGTATCATCTCTTTTAAAGTCCCGAGGCCAGCAACCAGTCCCCAAGAAATGCCTGAGCTGGTTCAAAACCCAAAACTATGTCCTTCCTACCCCGCAAATGTTCACGGGTCTGGTATCCAGCGAAAGGAACCAGTGCACCTAATCTATAACCATTAATGGTAATGCCCTAAAATTTACTTGTCTCAATTCATGAGAAGATCGATACCCACAACTCCACGCCCATCATAAGCCATCTCCCCAGCAAACCGATAAAAAAAGAGAATTCAGCCAAAGACAAATAAAGGAGAAGCGTGAATAATTGTAAAGAACGCGTGGAAGAAGAGGAAACGTAAAGAACCTTGTGCCCTACTTCAGGCACTTTCCCTTTCTTCCGACCTGCTCTTGCAAGTATTTCAGTCGCTCGACATCGTTATCCGGGAACGAGAACGCGCCGCTCCAGAATCCGCACTCGATATTCGGTGTCTGGTGACGGGAAAGGATTTGCTGTTGTCCGGCCAAGTCAACAGGCGGTACTCCAAATTGCTCTCCAACAATCTTGCTAATCTGCCCAATTTGGCTGTCTCCCGGCATGTGGTGGAATAGCTCGGAGTTGAGCGTCCAACATCGGAGCCCAGGACTCGTGTACTTGTCCCGCAACTTGGGATCTGGGTGCGGGTTTGGATTACCCGCGATCGTCGGTGATGGGGTCTTGAAACCTTTCTTACATGCATCTAGCAGAGCAACATCGAAGGCTCGCGGGCCCTTTGGTGTTAGTTTCTCTGGTGCAAAATCCGAAAGAAGACGCTCAGCAGCTATGCGTGTAATAGCGTAGCCAAATGAGCAAAGAGGAAACTTGGATCGATGAAACGCGCGAGTGTGGTCGAGAAGCTTGAGCTTTTCAAATAATTGTCGAGTAAATGGATGAAGCTCTGGCTTTCTTGGAATGGTTGGATCATAATATACTGTATGAGGTAGACTATCTAGAGTGAAGCCTTGATTCTTGATTCCATGGTCAGAGACTTCGTCGAAGTAGTCACCACAATGACCCAAGTACAAGACATCCCACGAGGCTGGATCGCCCCAATAGTGGATGCTGCTTTTGTTGCCGTTGGCCCATGGCGAGAATCCGATCGCAGGTGGAAGAAGGGAACGCGCAGCCCCTGCTGCGAGCGGAATTTGAACGCTGCGAAGGCGAATATCCCAGTCTACATCGTCTTCAAGTATCAACGCCGTTTCGAGCCCGGAATCTAGGAACCTGTCCAATAGCAAGTTAGCTTGCCATGCATATAGGACCTCGGTCAAAAAAAAAAAAAAGGCTTGAAATCTGTCATACCATTGTAGAGCATTCCGATGGCCCATCCAAGCGAGGATGGAGCCTATCTGCACTTTGTCGACCTCGTTGTTGCGAAAGCTTTCCACGTCGCGATTGGTCCAGATAGGTTGCTGTGGGATGGTCAGGTCGATGTCAGTTACGTTTGCGGCTTGCAGAAGCGAGTGGCGTCGCTCCGATTCCTCTTTAGAAACGACTACTATCGCTCCAAACCCAAGAGTTGAGTTTGCTGGAAATTTATCTGGCGTTTTCAAAATGCCCAAGGTGCATTCCAAGTGGAAGCGGCGGTCTTCTTTGGTAATATTCTGGATGAGTACGAGGATGAACACAACGACCACTATCATGGGCAGCAGCCCCCGCCTCCTCGACACCAGCATGGTCGTGAGAAAGGTAGGGAGGCGTATGTGAGAAGGGGACCGCAGAGAGAGGGAGGTGAGGACATATCGAAGGCATGAACCCGGCAGTCGGACATTCAAACTGGAAGCAGGGCAACGGGCAGTCACAGTGAACCATGGTTAGCAACACGGAGTAGGACCGTACCATCAATCGACCCTTCCGCAACTAGCATCGCGATACATGCGGAACGATCGAAGGTTTGTGGAGTGGGTGACAGAAAGGGTCTCTTCACTGTCCGTTAAGGGGGTTATATTGTCAGTAGACGCATTCTGCCCCAGCCAAGTGAGCAGTGGTGTAGAACAGATCTTGGGCGATCCAACGACGGGAGGATTCTGGGCTCATAGGCCTGCTCGGTATCACGGGTGGACCCGGTGGCCACAGTTCCTTAGTTCCCGTCCCCTAAAGGTAAAACAAGACGTTGAGAAACTTGCAGTCAGTGGGAATGGGTGGTCGGCACACCCGGCGGCGCCAACCCGTTTTGGGGAGATCACGTGCCGTTGAATGTCTTGAACCATTTCATGCGCCGAGATCCAAACCGGGGCGGAGCATGCGCCACAAGCGGACTACGACAACACCGCCCTCTCCCTACGATTCAGGACTGCCCGGCCCTCAGCTTTTTCAATCCTTCTGAGCGAGCGTGCGTGCGACTGTTCTCCCTCTCCTCTGTTATTTTCAGCAAACGTTTCCTTGTACCATTACCCGTGATTACTGCGTTGCGTATCCCGACACCCTGAAACCGACCGAGCCGTGGACCACGCCCGGCTGCTCGTCCGCTTCCTGCACGGCTTCCCGCAACCCCTTCGGGCTCTTCGTTTTCAGAGCAAATGGATCGCTGTCCCGCCAGATAGTCGTCACAAACATTCTACGCCCGCTCTACCACATGCATACGACTCTTGTCTTTTCATAGAAATGGCCACATTGGGGTCTCCGTCCCCGCCTTCCTCGCCCTCCCGAACGATGCGCCGCCGGGGTTGGGCCAGGAAGTTCGAGCGATATTGCTGCAACGTCCTCACATACTTTCCACTCCTTTTCGTGTATGGGTTGACTTCATGGGCCGTGTGGGTGGAAGCCGGCATTGGCTTTGCGCCCACTAAGAATGCTTGGACAGGTACGCGTCTCTCCGTCTGATCTCCGCAATAGCATAGCGTCACTTCGTAAGAGGAATACCGCACCTGAAGTATGCCAGCTGCCGAGCCTGCTACGCACCATATTCCGCAGGCGAAAACAAATACCTAGATGTTCTTTTCGAAAGCTTGGAATGCGTGACTGACCCGCGACCTTAGGCAAATTCTCGTCTGCCCTCGGCGTCTTCTTCTTCATTATGCTCAATTGGAGCTATACTACCGCCGTTTTCACCGATCCCGGCTCGCCCCTCGACATGACCCACGGCTACACTCATCTGCCGATGCAAGAAAATGGAGGCTTGCAGTTCACTTCCTTTACTGTCAAGGCCTCCACGGGTGACATTCGATTCTGTAAAAAATGCCAGACAAAGAAGCCGGACCGGGCGCATCACTGCTCAACGTGCAAAAGGTGTGTTCTGAAAATGGACCACCACTGCCCGTGGCTTGCCACCTGTGTTGGATTGCGCAACTACAAACCATTTTTGCTGTTTCTCATATACTTGACGTTATTCTGTTGGACCTGCTTTGCTACTTCTTCGAGCTGGGTCTGGAAAGAAGTGCTAAGCGAAGCACAGTATACTGAATCACTGATGCCTGTTAATTATGTCCTTCTTGCCGTTCTCTCTGGAATTATTGGACTCGTTATTACCGGATTCACTGGCTGGCACTTGTGGTTGACCATCAGGGGTCAAACGACCATTGAGAGTTTGGAAAAGACGAGATATCTTTCACCGGTTCGGAATGCCATGAAAGATCATTTTAACGACCGCAACTATCTAGATGCCCAAGCCAACGGACGACTAAGCATAGGTGATCAGTTGCGCGAGATCCACGCAAATGTCCTTCCTGGAGTGACTCGGCCAGAAGAAGGCGAGTCCCCCTCTCGGTCAGCCTCTCGCTCCCCTGCACGGGACTCAGTACGAGTGAGCAATGGCTACTCACCTCCAGGTTACAATTCATACGAGCAACGAGAACGCCAGCAGAACTACGACCGATATGCATCTTATCTAGACGAGCGGGATAACGAATTGCTCCCCAATGCGTTTGATTTGGGTTGGCAACGAAACCTTGCCCACGTTTTTGGGTCAACATCTATGTTATGGCTCGTGCCTATTTGCAACACTACTGGAGATGGATGGTCATGGCAAGCAAGCAGCACGTGGCTTGCTGCACGTGAGCGTGTACGGAAAGATAGGGAGTACGAAGATCAACTCCAAAAGCAGCGAGAGCGAGCTGCGGGATGGGGCGTCGACTCACCCACTGAAGCCGAATTCAGGAGAACTGGAAGGGTACCCGAGGGATGGCAAGTGAACCGAAACTCCCCTCCAACACCAAGACTCCCACGTCGGCCCGAGTGGCAGTCTCCCCGTCGCAATGGTGAAGAAGCTCGATATCTGACAACATCCAACGGAGTCATGTCGACACCGCTCGAAGGGCGCCGAAGTCCCAGCAAAGCTGATCAGATCCTTGGCCGTGAGCGGGGCATGTACGCTGATGGTGACATGCAACTCCAACCTATCGATCGCCGGAAATTCGACCAGTATAACTATGTCTCAGATGACGATGAGTACTCCGACTCCAGCGACGAGGAACGAACAACCAGCCGCAAGCCCCCTCTGCGGAAACCACAACCTCCAGCGTCTAAGACCAAGAACTGGAATGATATCCCAGATGACTTCCTACAAGCTGTACCGATGGGCAGACCCAGGAGGAATTCGGAAAGGAGCCAGGAAAGGAAGCAGAAAAAGGCTAGCGAATGGGAAGATTGGGGGCAGGATAGCTAGGCGCGCGAAATATAATGGAATGATATTTGTTTTGAATAGAAAGGGCATTTTTGGGGGCGTGTCTCTCCTGGCTTGGATCTAAGTTCCTTTTTTTCTACTTCGATTTGAAGATCTGGATGTGGATATCTATTGAAGTTTTTTTTTTTTTTTTTTTTTGGGCTAGAGATTTGGATTGGATGATTTATGTATGATAAGGTTCTGTTTTTGGTTCAGGGGTCCTTTTGGATTTTGGGGTTGGGGTAATGGGATTTGTTATTTGAGAGATTTGATATTGGGGTGTGATGTGAGGCTGGGGGTTTGAGTGTCTCGTCCGCGCTAGAGATTGCAGTGACGCAAGCCAATGCCCTATACCCACTTGTTGCCTCATGCACACTTGACTGCGGGGTTCGCGTTGTTGGGATTGGAGTAGGAATGAACATATGATCCGCGCTAATGATTGCAGTGCAAACGCTGCCATTCACGCTACTCAAGGTTATCATATAACCTATTAGGAGATGTGGGCCATAAACGTACTCGACGGGGGTTATAAGGTTGTGTGCGTATGTCGTATTATATGCTTCTAATAAAGTCGCCGGCATTCCCATTGAGCAAAGTTTTTTTTAAATCCTCTGAAATCATCGTGCTAGGTGTCCACGGATAACTAATATCTTCTTTTTAAAGTCTTGTGTGGATTGGTTTTCACGCATGAGTTCCATTTTCGAAAATAGTAAGAGTACGTGAATTTCTTTTCTTCGTTCTCAAATACCGTATTGCTAATGAGCTTGCGCATTCAAGTTGAGGCAGACGGGAGCACGCCTTTCACAATAATAGAATTTGGAAGGCTAATAACCCATAGCTGTATTGGCATGAATGGACTTTCAAAAATGGGAAGGGCGGTGGCGAAGGACTATCAGAGATACCTAACACCGTACAATAAGATAAGGATATAGGTTCACATTCCGTCGTACAGAGGAAGGCTTAGATATACGATTTGATGAGATTGACAATCAACCGACGAGCTTCAATTGTATTGATATCGAATCCTTAGCCTTTTATGAAGCCATTGAAATATCTCTGGGCCTAGAGATCAGGGTGACTTCTAGCCGCCTTCCTCTTCGTAAACTCCGCCCACAAGCCCTTTACACAGCCAATCAATTCTCTTAGCCAAAAAGCCTGCAATATTCCGTACCCTTTATCGAGGACGGTCGCAGTAAGCACCGTCTATCCATCAGTCAGCACCCCATCATGCAAATACAAGCCCTCCATACACCTACAACCGAAGAATAGCAGCAGTTCTAAGGAATGCAACGATACCACCTTGAATTATCAAAGAACGTGAACAGATCCTCATCCTACGGACCTAGGATATTGATGCTCGGATAAGCTCCGCAGGGCGGCTTCCTAAATACCCCTTCCTCAGCCGCACACACTCACAATTCCTTTAAAGGCTTCGAAAGACCATTTCCTTACCCGTGGAATTTGCAGATTACTTTTTGGTCGATCCAAAAGTAGCGGATCAGGGCCTCGAATTGGCGGCAGTCGTTCTTGGCGTAGAGTTTGATGCGGTCGCCGTCGTCTTCAGGGCCAGATGTCAAGACGGGGGAGGTACTGTTATAGAAGGTCTCGCGGAAGACTTTAAGGGGGACACTGAGGACGAAGGTGATGCCCAGGAGGAGAGTGATGAGAGTGGTGAGGCGCATGACTACGGGTTGGTGGGCGCTGGATGTGTGACTGGGAGGAAGAAGTCAGGGGACTGGAGAAGATGGGAAAAGGGGAAAAGAAAGGGTGAGGAGGAAGAGAAATATGTATGCTTGAGTACCGAGATAGCTTTCTTACCTCAATTTCCAGTGCGTTAAGGTGAGTGAGTGGGATATCAGTTCACCGGGTTGGTGCGGATGCTCCGCTCTGATTGGTGTCTATGGGTTGGATCGTTTGCTCTATTTAAGACTTAGTGTTGGAATCTGGGGTCGGAAATGGCAGGTCTGGATTGGAAACATGCTAGATGGTGTTAAGGTCCAATGTTACGATCTTGTCAAAGTCAGGGAAGACGCTGGCACGCCGCTAGACAGCCAGGCCCCAAAAGTCCTCTCCTATCTCAATCTACCAGCTTTATAAACACCATAAAGTACCATGTCTTATCACATACCCTCAAATAGCCATATTCGTCTTACTACATTTGCTATCGCAGGTGCCGTCACATGTAGACTGCAGGCCTGAAACCGGCATTGCGACGAGTATGATGCTAGATTGAGTTCCTCGTGGGAAAGAACACGCTATTTGAACTTTTGGGTGTATGGGGTTGAGGATGGCATTGTTGAGACTCTATATATATCAATGGAACAGTGGAAAGTTGGCAAGCCACAGACCCATATAAAAACCCCTAGATCACGTAAAGCAACCTAGCCGCAAGATAAAAGCGTTAAGAAATCGTAATTCATGTCTACGCAATCTATCATCCACTACGAAAAGGTGCAATAAAAGGGGAAAAAATACTAGAAGGGGTGACAAACAATCATTGAATAACTACCAAGGAGAAGCAGACAGATGTAGGTACAATTCCCATGTTCCCTACACTTCGACTTTTGTGAAACTCCCCTCCCCCCAACATATATACCTCCCAAAGTTGGATATCAATGCCTACATACCAAGAAAGCGACATGTCATGCTCGACGAAACGACGAGTTCAAGTACATATAGAAAAACAAACGCCCAAGGAAGAAAGCCGCAATACTAGAAGAAGTGCCCCACAACCGTCACAAGAACGACAGTATCATCGCATCGTACACCATTTACAGATTCCATTCGTACAGGCCCTCCTCAATACACTTCTCACATATCAATCTCCAACCACGACATTATCCTTTCGATCCTCCACCTTCCCGACCTCCTTGTTCCTCAAAGTCGTAATCTGTGCCTCCTTCCACGCCCTGAAATCCTCGCCATCCCGTTCCGCTAAATTCTTCAGCTCCTCCACATTCTCAATGACTGCGTCAAATGCCTTCTCAATACCCACCTTCTCCGCCATGCTACGTAGCTCTTCACCGGACTTGTCCTTCCACTTAGCATTGAAATCGAGGATAGCATCAGGTTTGGCGTCAGCGGTCAGGGAACCAGTAGATGAACCAGAGAGGTTTTCTTGGTTGGATTGGGATGAGGAGGGACGGGAAGCGTTGAGGATTTCCGTGCGGACGCGTTGGCCTAGACGATGGAGACGACCTTCTTCAAGTGAAAGGGCACGTGAGGCGAGGGAGACATCTGAGTTATGGCGTGAGCGGATGGACTTGGGCTCATCGTCGTCTGATTCGTTGGCGGGGTGCTCTGTGAGTGTTGAGGTGGTCGGAATGGAAGAGGCGGGCGGGGATGTGCTAGGGGCGGAACTATGAACGGAGGAGGTCTCGGGGCCATTGAGGCGGGTTTCGGGATATTCATCTTCGAACCGTTGAATCATGCCTTGAAGGGTCTGATCAAGGAAGAGCAAGCGACCTGTTACGCAGTTAAGCATTTTTTTCTGGTGAAATAAAAATAACAAGAACTTACGATAACCCATATCGTTACCCGCCCTGGCTTCTCGGACTAATGCGGGCTGGAGTCTTGACCTAATATTTCTTGCACTGCCTAGCAGATATTTAGAGGTGGTCTTGGCCTTGGCCAAGTCCTCTTCCTCTTCGGTCAGGGTCCGAGGCGTGATGCCACCACTAACAGGTAGTGATCCTCTCCGCAAATCCGAAGCCTTCTGCAAAAGACAGTAGCTAAGTGCCTTACAAACGCCCGTGCCAGTAACGATATAGTCATCATTGGGAGCTGGAGGATCATCATCGTGATTCTCACTATATCCTTCCGTATGTCCAACGATGCGCATAAGCAAATTTGGAACCTCAACTTCCTTCTCCGTTGGCTTCAGCTCAGGTATCTCAGAGAAACTCTCCATGTTCCTTAAGCAGAAGGCAACAACTTGTTTCGCTAGCGCTTTCACGACTTCTCCAGTGTCAGGCCCGGGGACATCGACGTCCACGCAGATCAGTGTATGAGAGATTTTGGCTGCCGCCATTAGTGAAGCATAGAGAGCAGCAGCATCCTCTTGACCGGCTTCATCTGTAGCTGTTGATACAGCCGTGATCTTAGGATTCTCGAGGATATTGATGTGCGCTAGATGCGTACACTCCGGCAGAATATCGGCAAGAGCAATAGCATCGGCAGGTGACATATTGACGTCCATCAAGTGTAAACGTTTGAAGTTCTTCAGCTGAGGAATGTATTTCCGGAGTACGCAAATCGAGTTTGGGTCGGAGAGCAGGTCCTTGTTGTGTGAGAGGTCTAAGAAAACGAAGAACGGCAAGATTGTCAATTTAGGCAGGAGAACCTTCAAAGACTCATACTTTAGGTCACAATCTGCCAGGCATAATGCCCATAACGGAGAATCCTTGGTGAGGCTATGAGCTATCCGCTCAACTCCATCCCGAAGATCGTTCCCGCCTAGGTCGAGTCCTCGGCAAACACCAGAGCGGATGTAGTGAATGATGTGATTGACTCCTTCGCTGTCAATGTCGTTGCCAGCGAGACCGAGCCTTTGCACACCGCTAATGATGACAGCGTCAACAATCTTGCGAATCGTTGAAGATGTGAGCGAGCACTCCCCCATGACCAGCTCTTCGAGGTTTGAGCCACCTAGACGTTCAGAAATTGCTTTGGATAATACATCTCCAATATACTTTGGACGGGGCGTCGGGCTCATTGTAGAGCCCTCCGAGGAATTGGAAAGTTGAGGGGAGAGTTGCTCTTTCGGCTTTGGGAAGGGTATCATCGACACGTCTAGGGCCTGTATCGATTTGCACATATAGATGAAGAGACTAATGTGCTTCCATCCTTCTGCCGTAATTTTGGTGTTGTTTTTCAGAACAAGCTTTTTAACAACGCCTGATCGCTCTTCGATTTTGTGATATCCGTTCTTATCGTCTTTTCCATGCTTGTGTCGTGCCGGAGTATATCCAGGAATTTTGGCGGCTAGGAGGCCTGCAAGAATCACCCGTATTTTCTCATCCGTCAAGTCCGCATCCTCCAAGAAGAGCTTTTTAACTGGGACAACAGCTAGCCAGTCTGAAAGAGTGACAACATCAGCAAGCTGTAGACGGGAACCCGTCAGATCTAGACAAGTTACTACGCCTGGGGCTACTAGCGAACACGCCGAGGGAGCAGAAAGCTGATCGCAGATTCGCTTGAGGATTGGCGTTTCACGTAATTGGCAACATCTTCGATATATTCGTAAAGGGTCAGTTGTTGGTTTGCCTTGAGGGCGTGGGCTTGCCGTGTCAGGTCCAGCAGGAACTGCCTCGGGATGCTGTCCATCACCTTCTCTCATGAGTTCGAGAGGTATGGAGCCGTTTTCTTCCGCTTTCCGCCGTTTCTTCTCTTTTCGCTCTTTCCGCTCAGCTTCTGAACGCTTCTTTTTTTCTTTCTTCCGGCTAGGTTCCTTCTTCTCATCATCTAATACGGTTCCCTCCGGATTGGGGGCGTCCTCATTACCAACCACCTCGGGAACATTGTCAACGGTAACAAGCCCTTCCTGATTCTTCTCTTCTACAACAGCATCCGGGTGTTTTAACGCCTCTCCTTCTCCCCTCTCTTTCAGTTTCCTGTCCTTGCGCTTCTTTTTCTTTTCCTCGCCATCTAGATCATCCCTATACTTTGGCCCACCCGCAATCTCGACGTCAACACAGAAGGCGACACGTCGCAACTTAGTCTGATCCAACTCCGGTACCAAGCATCTGTCCCGATTGGGATCGACATTCAGGACCTTCCTCGGGCACACACCACCTTGTCCCACAACTTTAGCCATTGGTCCGGCCTGACTCCCGGAGGATAGCCGCCGGAGCGCATTTGAGATGAACGAACCCTTCGGTGGCTGCGGAACATAGGGTTCATTTGCCATATGCGCGAGCCCGGATGCTGCCTGTATTCCGTTCAAGGCGCCATTCGCAGATGACGTAGTTCCATTCGGACCATTTAAATTAACGTGCGACCCTTGTGCCTGAGCGTGTGTGGTCTGTGCCGGGGAGTTTTGCGAAGAGAATTTAGAGCTCAGACTCGATATCCAAGAATTCCTCCTTGAGGGAAGTTTCGAATCTAGCGGTGTCGTGATTCCATTCCTCTCGGAACTCCCTCGGCTAAGCAGTGCAGGTCTTTTCGGCGGCGTCTTCGAAGCGGGCGGCGTGTTCTGCAGAGTTGGTAACGGGAAAGACGGTTCTGAGACTGACAGCACAGGTTCTGGTGTTTTCTGGTGTTCGTGCCCTCGATCGTAAGGCAAGCCGCCATGTGCGGACGTGCGCGGCGGAGCGTCCCGGGCCAGGCCAGGAGACGACGGAGCCTGCTGGCGATGGTGATGATCTATGAAGATAAGTTAGTCTAGTAGAAACACACTCCTGGTTGCGCCCTGGCGGCCCGAGAGGAGTTGAGTGCCCGGCGCAAGGTGCTCACCTCTATGCGAGTGATGGAGCCACGACACATCCACCCCGTGTATGTCCTCCATATCGGATTATAGAGGCTTCGGGATTGCGTGAACTTTCTATACGGAGAGCGCCATCCGGCAGGGGAGTCGGAGAAGACGAAGTTGTAAGAGCACGCGGATGTTGTCAGCGGGGCTCGTAAATCGTTAGCCGCACCCAGAAGCTGGCGAGTACTTGATTGGAAATGACCGCAATCGGGAGGGAAATCTCTCAGCTACGATCTTGGGGTGCTGATGGCTTAGTCAAACAGTAGAGTGTGCGCGCAATGCCGCGGCGGCTTACAGCAGCAGCATTATCCGATAACGGGTGTCGGAGAAGGAAGCAGAGTAAGTGTGCGCAGCTGCCAAAATGCGACGATATCACCTGTATAGACTGTACAACGGCAGGATCTCGTAACCGGTCGGCTCCACAGGCGCTATGATGAAATAAGAGAGCCGTCGCCCCACCGTTGGAAATCAAACACTCGGGGATCACGCATGCTGGCTGTTTCAATCATATTAGAGCGCACGCTAGATCTTGTCTCTCGACGCTCCTTATCGTCCCGTGACCTGCACATGCGCTGTTTGTTGAGCGGCGGTGCCTTTCGGCGATTATCCCATTTGTTAGTATCTGGCATGCCTGCGCTGGGTAGACCTCCTTACAAAGCGGTCGCCGTTGTCCCTGTTCGACTGGAGAAACGCTGAACACACAGGCTACTATGCGGTTCCGCCGCTAGATACAGTAGCTACCACGGCCTAGTCTTGTCTAGACCATGCGCTTGCCTGCGGGTTGTGGCGTTGTCACGAGCTATGACGAGGCATGAGCCACGAGAGACGAACGTGCTTGACTGGATAGACTGCACGTGAGACGATTGTTGAGTAATTCATTAGGCGTTCGCTTACACCATCTGCCCTCACGGGATAGAGAAATGCTAAAGCAGGATATATTCACTTGTTGATCCTATTTGCTCTGCCACACAGACACATAGAAGCACTAGAGTCATTATGAAAGGCCAGCTAGTAACCGCCTTTTGATATCCCGTCTCTTGTAAGGACTAGATACAGGATTCTGTTACCACCTAGAGCCATTCTTCCCCGGACGCCGATACCGTGCTTTGGCCGTGATAAAAACGAAAAGCAAGGGGACAAGGGAGCTTAACCCTTGAGCTCCTCGATCTTGGCCTTGACGCGAGCCTGCTTCTCCTCCTTAGAAAGCTTCTTCTGCTTGTACTTCAAGGACTCTTGCTTCCAAAACTCCTTGGACTTCTTTTCGTCATCATCCGGATCTTTCATAAAAGGGTCCTCGCGGATCTTGGAGTGAGCCTCCGCATAGAGCTCCTCCAAACCATCAGCCTCGATATCATCGTCAATATAGCCGGAGAACTGGGACTTAAAGCGCTCCTCATCGTCGTCGGCGAGGGTCTCCATGTACTCAGCAACATGGCCACCGAAGATGTACTTGCGGAGAGTCTCGGCATCGAGTTCCTTGGTTTCGATGTCGTAGCCGGGGAAACGGTTCTCGGAATGAGGAACGTATAGACCACCATCGGAAGCGCCCTTCATGGCACCGAAGACTCGGGCGCCAGTAGAGGTACGCGCAAGGCCGACATCCAGGAAGACCTTGAAAGGACGGCGCTCCTCGCCATCAACCTCAACCGCCTCTGTGAGAGTGAACTCGCCATCGGGCTCGACGACACCCTCAAAGTCCTCGTCCATATCGAGCTTCTTGAGAGTGCGGCGGGCGAGGAGGAGACCGGTGGCATAGGCAGCAGCCCAGTTGGTGAGTCCGTGAGTGATACCATAGCGCTTCAATTCATGGGCATAAGCGGCCATGAACACCTTGTCACCGCCAACTTCAGCAGTGATGATCTGGCAGATGATGTCGCGGTTCGTGAAGCGGACCACAAGGCGGTACTTGGGCGCATTGTACTTGTTCTTGGCCTGGGTAATCAAGCGCTTGCGGGCATAGTAGTCGGTCTTGCCCTGTCGGCGGCGCTTGTACTTCACTTGGTAGCGTCTGCAAAGAAAATTAATGGGCGCTCGTGGTGTGAAAGTTGAAGAAAGTAGAGGCTTACGAGAAGTATGCATCATTCTTGACGAGCTTGGACTGTACATTCCAGAGTCAGCAATTTACGCTTCAAACCCGCAATTGAAGCAACTTGCAAAGACTCCACTCGACGGCAGGTCGAAGCGGGGCTGTGCCTCTTCGTAGAGGGCCTTGCAGATGTAGATACATCGTACACCTAGAAAAAGAGTTAGGGTAGACTTACGAAAGGCATCTTGACCGACTATACGTTCTCGGTGTCGTTGTCGAGGTTAGCTGGAGAAAGAAAGTTCGACCGCATCGATTTATCTAGGTGTGCGCTGTCGGTCTTGGCACTCGCTTATGAACAAGCTCTATGGTGTTGGAGTTTGGGTCGGTGCCCATACGCGAAAAATCGTGGGCATGCTCGCCGGCACACAGTAGAATGCGTCTTGAACGCCAATTTGGGGCTATTACCTGGAATTGGGATGGTACATTGTCATCGGTCTATATTTATACTGAGAAATTTCAATGATTCCTCGTAAAGAAGTTGAAAGAGCTAGTCCAGCAGCGAAGAAGGCTTATTGTGAAACTTTGGAACCAACCATAACAATCTATCCTCTCTTTAATTAACTACAGATATTCCTCTGCCGACTCTATCAATTACTCTCAAGATTTGCACAACTAGGAGGCTCACTGGGGCATCAGCGTTGCCAGTCTCGGAGGTGCTACCGCACGGACCAGTCTACTCGCCAACGTCAACTCCACAGCCCCTCCACGAGCAATGGGCACGGGCTTTCCCAATTTACTACCTGCGTCCTCGGCACTCATTCTCGCCTCACACGTCTATTGAAGCTGCTCGCAAAGATGGCTGACGTTCCTATCGGTATAGTGGCCTCCGCCTCCACAAGATCCCGTCGCTGACTCGACTCCGTAGTACTTGATGGCGGAACTGGATTTCTGAAAGCTGGATATGCAGGACAGGTTCGTCCACTCCCCGCCACCGCGCACTCTCCGCTTGAAGCTTTGTGCTGACGATGCCACTCTGTAGAATTTTCCAGATCACCAGTACCCGTCAATAGTCGGCCGACCGATCCTCCGTTCCGAAGAGCGAGATGGGGACATTGTGGTCAAGGACATAATGTGCGGAGACGAGGCAGCAGCAGCGCGCTCAATGCTTCAGATTACCTACCCTGTATGTGGTATGCTAAAATTGTTGAGGGCGTTGTAGACTGCCTCCAACATACACTAACGTTATCTTACTTTCACAGATGGAGAATGGTATTGTGAAGCGCTGGGACGACATGCAACATCTGTGGGATTACACCTTCTTTGAGAAGATGCGCATAGATCCGACAGGTCGAAAAATCCTCCTCACCGAACCCCCCATGAATCCTCTCAGAAATCGCGAGCAGATGGCTGAAGTTATGTTTGAACGTTACGGCTTCGGAGGAGTCTACGTAGCGATACAAGCAGTATTAGCCTTGTACGCCCAGGGTCTCTCCTCCGGAGTGGTTGTAGACTCCGGCGATGGCGTAACACACATCGTCCCAGTCTACGAGAGTACGGTTCTCAACCACCTAACACGTCGATTAGATGTCGCTGGACGGGACGTAACACGGAATCTCATCGCGCTTCTGTTGAGGAGGGGCTACGCTCTAAATAGAACCGCCGACTTTGAAACCGTACGACAGATCAAGGAAAAACTCTGCTATGTATCGTACGATCTCGAACTGGATCAGCGTCTCAGCGAAGATACCACCGTTTTAGTCGAATCGTACACATTACCAGATGGACGGGTCATCCGAGTCGGTAGCGAGCGATTTGAAGCTCCTGAATGTCTGTTCCAGCCGCATCTTGTAGACGTTGAGCAGCCGGGGATCGCAGAATTCCTTTTCAACACCATTCAATCCGCCGACGTTGATGTGAGGAGCAGTCTCTACAAGGCCATTGTGTTGAGTGGTGGCAGCAGCATGTATCCCGGCTTGCCGAGCAGGCTGGAGAAGGAACTAAAGCAACTATGGCTAACCAAGGTGCTCGGAGGGAACCCGGAACGCCTAAGCGTATGTGCAATGGCATATCTACCGCTGAAGAATTCTGACCTCTACTGTAGAAATTCAAAGTCCGCATTGAGGACCCGCCACGACGTCGACACATGGTTTTCTTAGGTGGAGCTGTACTTGCAAATATTGTACGCCCAAGAACAAACTATCCCTGACATGGACACTGACGACATATAGATGGCAGACAAGGACAACATGTGGATATCGAAGCAGGAGTGGGATGAACAAGGCCCCCGTTCATTAGAAAAACTGGGAGCTAGATGATGGGCCCAAAGTGCCTCGGCGAGAGGGAGCATGAGAACTGCTTGTAAAGACTAAATGATAGAAATTATAGCACGCCCTATAATGCAATGAACCAGGCGCGGAACTTTCCGTTCCCTCATCGTGTCAATCTCACCGTTTTCGATGGTACGACTGATGTGACTTGGGAGACTCCAACAGGTCACAATCTCGGATTACCCAGTCCCCAGGGTGCCGATTCTCAACGTTGCATAAGCTTAATGAAGTTGAAACGAGACTAAAAGTAGTTCGTCAGACTTGCGTTCTTTGTTTATGTCGATTACCTCCGTCGCCTGTCGATGAGGCGATAACTACTAATGAAGAGTCGGAGCCGTCCACCTGGAAACTATTTTTTGGCGCCCCATCCCTGCCCAACCGATTCCGGCGGCTGAAGTAGAAATGTGGAATGCAACTACGGGAGATCGACTTTGCATCAATGCTGCATTTTCGTAGATAGTGTATATGGCGCAGAAGGTACTCTATTCATGCCCATGGGGACGGAGTGGTATGCAGTGGTATTTATGCGGGCAAGATCAGCCACTAATGATAGATTGCTCACGAAATAGCGCACAGTTCATTCCTTGCGTCCGAGGTTTCTTTGTTGTTTAGATCAGAGAGACGAGGCGCTTCCTGCGATGAATTAGCTCCTACCTTAATCGGACAACACGATCAGTCCATGTCACGGAACGCGATCTGAGAGTGTACAAAATCGATTGTTGGTCCTTTGGACTACTTGTGCAACACAACGAAAATTTTCTGAAAGCGATGCCGGGCTACGGTCTAGACCGCCTGCGATCTCACGATGCTGCATGCATGAATATTCTGGTAGGCCAAATCACTGCAGAAAGCGGCGCGGAGAGGACTTTGGGGGATACTTCCATTTGGAGCAGCAGACAAAGAAAATGAAGTGCTGCTATTGCTGCTGCTCGTGTCATTGCGATCCTATAGCTGCCGGTTGCCGTCTTGGTGCCGTGGCATATCGCACGCCGCACCCTGCTTGAGCGTGCTTCTCGGGAGCGCGCGTGCAGATGAACCCTGGAAGGGAGGTGGACAGAGCATAGAGGAGGCGTTCCGTGCAGCGGGAGGCTTCGAGTCGACGTCCTATCAGGGCTGCTGGCTTGTTCTGCTGCCAGGACGTTTTGAACGGAGCAAATGCACGACGGGCGCCCAGCAATCTACCCAGGTGTCTTCTGCGTTAGCGCCGGGGCGGGCACGTGAGCGAAATACGAACGGAACTTCGGCTTCGGATGGTCCTTGTCGACGTGCGTCATGGCTTGTCGTGGACAATGAAACAAACCCATCCTGCGATGTAATTAGACGAGACGACTAGCGACTGCGAAATGACCCCGCTAATGTGTGCTCCAGAATGATCCGAGGGCAGGCGGATGACGATAATGAAGCACAGCCGAGCTATGGGCGGGCCTGATCCGAGTGCAGGTGTGGTGTGCGGCGTCAGGGCGGTAATATGCGTGAGTGAGTATTCCTGTCCACATGTCGCTAGGTAGGCGATACTGCCCTTTCACGCGTTCAAAAGGCCACCGGGCGCCTGTCTGCCGTGCAAACCATACACAGCAGCACCAGCACCAGCAGCACCAGCAAGCGTCTTGGAATCTGACTCCGTCCCACCGCTTCGCTACACTTGAGCTTATTTTACATACTTTGATTGTGGCCCCATATCTGCAGCAGCCACGCCTCTCCTACACTCACCATCCGTACCGGTCTGCCGCCACACTGCTACCTACAGCTTAATAGCCAGAGCCGACTGGCATCAGCGCAAACCTCAGCCTCTGACTGCGGAGATAGGGTCCACCCACACCACCCGTTGGTCTCAGGGACTGGGGACGGGGTGCGGGCGACAGCGCGCCCTCAGCGGATGATCAACGCCTTCGTTACCGATTAAACTGATTGCACCCTAAGGCCGCCTCTAGGTTTCCAAGCCATCAAAAAGGCCCTTCCGCTGCTAGATATATTAGCCCGCCGAGCACCTGAGCGCCAGCTATCTATGGTGTTGTCTTCTCTACCAGTTGGGGTTGCGCTCAAAACATCCATATACCGCCGACTCCCTCGTGGCCATTTCCCCAAACAGTTTCAGGGTCCACCCACACCACGTCATTACCTTGGACTCCCGCAACGGCGGCTTCGCTAGTGACTCAAGCCATCACTCTTTTAAAAGATCCAGCCGTGACTCGCCGCATCGACATACTATATGTCCGCGCGCGCACCTAACAACCGCAACGCCAGTATGCCGTCGACTGGCTCTCCGCTCTCACCAAGGATGGACTCCCTCGCCATCCCATCGCAGGCACGGCGGCCTCGACCGACACCACATCATCGCCAGAGCTCGTCAGGTACCGCAGCCTCTCTAAGGCTGCCGTCATTGCCGCGCTTCCATCCAGCCAACTTCCCCTCTTCCCAGGACTCCAGTGCTGCCGCAACGCCACGGACAGGGCCAAACAGCCCTCAACCTCCTCTGTCACCACACACCTACCATAAGCAGTACGCTGAGGCCCAGAGACAGATGTATCTCTACCAGCGAGAGCTCATGGCCACTACTACCGCACGCCAAAACCGCTCTCAAAATGCAAAGCCAACAAGTCCACGCCTCATCCCTATGGGTAGCCCGGGACCAGTAACCCCTCTCGAGCTTGAAACTGCGGAAGGTTACCTCACTGCTGGCGTTAGCTCTGCTGATGCTGCATCCCATGTCGATAAGCTGATCCGGGAAGAAGCCGCACGCCGTGGTGAAACTTCACCAGGACGACCGACTTCCGTTGGTGGAAGATGACTAACCGACCAAATTCAAGCTAAGGCACCCCCATCGTCACCAAGGATGCGTGCAGTAAAGAAGTAGACGAGTCGAAGAGCATGGTCAAATTGCTTTAGAGAGAGCGAGCATTCGGACGGGCGTTGGTGCATTATTGGCGCTATATATCACATGACCCTAGGGCAGGCTGCATTTTGCAAAAATGGCTTTTTATTACTCTCGGATTGGTGTTTTCTTGTTTCTATGCTACTAGCTACACCGGAAGAACAAAACGGACACGCTGAGTATTGGGGTGGCCGCCTGGATGTCGCAAGGTATACTGACCACGGGAAAGATTAGGGGTCTTTTCCGTTTTCCTCTTTGTTGCTCTTTATCATAACGATACCCAAATACTAGATGCATGGTCGTCAACCACCTCTACCTGGACGCCGGAATACTAGTCTACACCTAGCCCTTGAAAGTCTATTTCACTCATTCCCCATCTCCTCCGCTCGTCACCAGTTGGGCTATCCAGCGCTCCGCCCTACTAGTGTTGAGCTAGACAGAAGACGGGCGCTCTTCTAGTCTATCTAGGTATCATGTATTCAGCTTAGACGGGCGACTACGAATCGGGAAGTTGATCATCTCAAAAAATAGACGCCGACTGGCCGTCGAGTCGCAGGCGCAACGGTGATGGTTGCAATTCTCCGTCGTGACTCCACCACTTATATTTTTACCCTTCGTACAAGATTGCCGAGGCTGCCGAGACAGCCGGTCTCCTCCCTCCTCCCTCCTCCCTTCCTCTTCTACACCTCACACATTGCCGTTGCCTATCACCAATATATCGTCTCGGCTCGCACGCATCTCGTCCATCACTACTCTCTTTCCGCGTTCCCCAAACAACAACAACACCACCATTTTCACCCTTATCACCAATCTTGCACATTGGATCGCCGGCATTGTGTCACAAAGCGACGTACCGTGCGTCTACTCTACATTAACCCCAACTTCGGGTCCTTCAGAGTGGTATCGCCACCATGACTGCGACCCATTGAAGGATTAATGATGGATTTGCAACTGCTTTTCCTCGGGGCTAGACAGCGACGCCGAGACAGGGCTACAAGAAATACTATTTGCGCTCGTAAATGTTACCACGAGTGCCAAGTGAGCAGGCTAGCTGGCAACCCCCTCTTAGATTAACTTTCTTGACGCAAGATCATCATATCGGCTACAGAAGAATCGTAGCAAGACGCCCACATGGCGTGACTCTTATCCAAGACTCGCGACTGCGAAAAGCGCCCGTGCTCGGCGTGTCTATCCCTATGCAAAAAGAAATGGTTACGTCGTCGTGCATATGGGCATTTTCTGGCGAGAGGCTCGCTCATGGCTTTTGCCGAGACAGGGAGTGGACAGGGGGTCAGATATGAGGTGAGGTGACAGCGGCACGGAATCGAAATTGTGGGGAGGGTGTTCTTCGTGATAGTGAGATGTTGCACAGCCAGGATACGTATCTAATTTTATACGTCAATCGCCGCCTAACGGTGTCTAAGATTACTTCGTTTAATTTTGCTGACCTGAAGCGCAGTCTCTCGGACTCGCTGATGTGGAAGCCAACAGTATTGAATGGTGGTGCTGTCTAGTCCTAATCTTAAATCGTCTCGTAGCATATGCAGGGCAACTCGACCGGCTAGAGGATTCTTACGGCTATCTCGCAGTTTTCTATGTCTCACGCGAAAAGCTTTTTTTTTTCTCCCTGCATTTCTGCCCGCATTTCAAGCATCTCGATTAATGCCAACTAAGAATGAAGCCTTTACCTCAATCGATGCCATCAGCATCCAACAACAAGACATTGCGGTACACCATCATATTCATATCCCCACGTATTGCATTCAGCTGAATGCCAGCATGCAGAAGCTGCTCCAATCCTTTACCGCTTCTACCCTCCACAAGGACCCGGCTAGCAGTTGCCAATCCTCCAACTCGAAGCCCTTCAAGCCCAGGGTCCAATTACTTCAACCCCGAAGGTCAGCCTTTTGCTCTACTTGATTTACGGTCACTCACTTCACATGTCGCAACCTCATTCGTGCATGTAGAAAATTTTGCCGCGCGAATTTTCAGGATAACGAGAATGATCACCTCACACCCGGCAATCATTGGAAGTCAATGGGGCCCACGAACAGACTTCCTCAGCGCCTTATCAACACCAGGCGGAAGCCGGTCGGAGCCAAGATAACAGCAAGGCCCGAAACGAAGGTGTACCAAGGTTATGGGAAGCAGGCCATACAACCTTGTCAAGGGATACCATGCTTCCCTCGTACCGATAGCATTCAAAGGCAACGCTCTATGGCCATTCAAGTAAACTTAGTTTCATCGCCAAAAGCCACAGCCGATCGGTCCTTGCGCCACGGGGCGCCTTTGGAATTCGTCCCGCGCTGCTATCTTCCGCCCCACAACCTTTCCAGACACGTTTAAACAAACAAGAGGGTGGTTGACGCGGCATATCAGGCGCTGTTGTGAGCTATAGAAACATTGAAGGCTCCAAACATGTGGGTTCAAGTGCATTTAATCGACTATTAGAACATACTGTACTCTACTACGTACTTTAATCCGCCATTTCTCTCCACAACCACGAAACCATCATTGGTTTCGGTTGATAGCAAGTTCCATTATGCACCGTAACCCGAAGCTACTCCGTTTTTAATGAGCCTAGTCGATAGCGTCAGCCAAGAAATAAGCGTCCTTGGCACTTACAGGGTTCTAATGTCCGCCCGCACGTTCTACACTAGCCGCTTACGGTCCTACTACCATCACACACAACCTTTTCTTCCCATTTGGAAATCATCTAATGCCTGAGCTAAGAGTGGTTTAATAACTCTTTGGATACAGATACTGCGATCAATCATATCAACTATTTCAGGTAGGCTTCATTTGTGACTTGGGTGCCTCGAAGACTTTCCTTTTACCGCCCTAGGTATGGGGCAAACCGTGCCCCTAGTCAGGTGGCAGTATTCGCTTTATTCGAGTTTTGCTCCTCAAATTTAGCGTGAGAATAATAGCAAACGGGCTTATTTCTCCCCACTTACTGTTTTCAATTCATACACAGAGTGGGGCCTTGTGCTATTTCTGCTTAATAAATCAAATCACCCGTACGCATAGCTCCTCTAGTAGGATGGCTTGACAAAACACCACCACAGGGACAAATGCTACGTACAGCCACTTAGCATTGCAACTTCCGTCGCATGGGTGATGAATATGTGGCTTTGTGGGGTGCGTTAGCCCTTCGTTGACCCCTATCCTCCGGCATTCCGAGCCGTCTCCACCAGTGCTCAAGAAGTTCGACGGTCAATGTAGCACTGAAGATCCTTCTCGTGCCAACTCCGCGGCTTCTAGCTATCGCACCGCTTCCTTCTCCTCTCGCTCTTAGAGAGCGCTCTAGAACGGTAAACTTTCCTAGCACCTGTATGCCGTGCAACCAACCCCTTAGACTCTTCTCCTCGTCTGCCTCGGTAATGAGAGGGTTAGGATCTGATGGAAATGCTCATATGGACGACTAAAGCATTTTTTTTTTTTTTTGTGGAGCGAACCTTTTTTGTGCGATGATTCTTACCTAGTGCGATGGGTTTTGCAGTAATCCAGCCGAGCCCCGGCAAACTATGTGCCGTTTTTGATCTCGAACTTTCCAAGGCTCGGCTTCCTATGTACCCCATAATGCGGGATTCTCGCATGTAGGCGGCAGGGGTCATGCATGCTAGGGACTGCTATGTAGTGGTTGTGCAGGAGGTGGGGGGCGGATAGCGAGCCCCTCCGATGGGATTTGGGTCATGTCAGGATTACGGTGGTGAGTGTCATTTTTATGCATGCGTGCCTTGACGTCGGTACAACTGGTGCTAAGAATCTTGAGGTGTTAGTGACCGGAGGCAATATTTATGACTATCTTTCTAATCAAATAGGGAGGTTTTGGGAAAAATGTTTGATGGTGGGTTCTTCTTACGCTCCGTGGCGGAGAACGTACCCAACTTTATCTTTTTTTTCTTTTTTCTTTTTGTTCTTTTTGGGAAGCCATAATGCCTGCTTAGCGTAAGCCAATACCTTTTCAACTCATAGTACTTGAATACGATAACCCAGTTGCACGACAGTAGGATGTAGATTTTACATCCTAAATAGGCGAAAACTGTAGAGGTATTAATGGCATGGATTGTTCTTGCGGCATTTAGTGGCGTGGAGACCTCGTCATCGTAGTTACTTAGTCTTGTATAATCGGATTTAGCGCGGCTATGAGAATGGGTACAGTGTACAAGCTGAAGTGCCGAAGGCCTAGTTGCGAAGAATGGGCATCTTCGTTCAAATCTACGGTAGGTATTTTGAACAGGTTAAAGCGGGGAAAAATGGAACGCTGAGATTGAGTATTTTACAGTGCCTTTGTGGGCCTTGGGGTTTGGTCCTCCACCTGTTTGGATTGGTTTTCTTTTTTATACTATTTTTTTCTTTCCTTTTTATTGGAAGGGGGAGGCAGTGGCGGCAACGGGCTTGATTTTAGCTTCTAGGATTTGTAATGGTTGGTGTTGCGCTAGAATATAGGTGTGGGAGAGTATAATGGTAGGATTGGCTGATATGTTTATACTACCCCAGAAACCTTTTAGAATGCCTTGATACGTTGACTTGATGAGATATATGAAAGGACGCATCTCAAGGCGGAATATTCGTAATATTTTTAAGACTAAGCTACAAAATTGGTAATTATCTGTGTTAAACTATTGAATATCTTCGTTACATTTAATATTAATAACCGCAATAAAAGTATTTAGGTTTCTAGCAATTAGAAATCCAACTAAAACACTATACACGAGTCACCAACACAGCCACTATGCACAGAATACCTCCCATACCACAAGAAATCTCCACACACTAGACATAAATCCATTCTTCCACGCCTTATTCTTTACCTACATAACCTAAACTTTCTACCCCATATCTCCAATTTCTAAAGTAGCGCCACTAGTTCGTCGCTCCTGCTTCTTAGGCAAGCGACCTAGTAGCCAGATGGGTGACTAGTAAGTTCGTGAACATGACCGTCGCACATATTTTACGTACAAAATGTGTAACTCTGGATCGACACCCCCAATTGATTTCCTTAAGACTTGGGGCGTAGAGTAAATTGGAGGCCACAGGACAGACCATGGCTGGAAGCATTATCTAGCCGTGCACTTGTCCCGGGACATGGAGCTCCTCAGCACCCGGAATGAATTGAGTGGTGGATAAATTGCTTTGTGTTGTTTTGTAGGCGTTCCGAAGAGGTGGTGGCTCTTTTTTTTTTTGGAGAGGGGGAAAGGTTAATGGGCTGTGTAAGGATGATAGGATCTGTTTCTTTTTTTGTTTCTTTTTTTTTTTTTTTTTAACGACATCTATTTCAAATGTGTATCAAGGGCCGACCAATATACCCGTTGGGCGGTATTCACACATAGTCGGACGGTCTTCCTTCTCAAGCGCCAAGTAATTGAATTTTCTTCACTGTAATATCCCTTGTTTAGCCAGTCGCAATCAAAGATAAGGAAGCTGATAGACGGTCTTCCGATAGCATTCTGAGCTCTATGTCTAGTGTTCATAATGGGTGGAAAGCAGAAAGCGTCGACGTGCCAATACGTCCTATACGTCAAAGCGATGGGGAGTAGAGAATAAAGTTAGCGGTTCTACAACAACGCGATGCATATTCAAATCGAAACTGCGCTCTACAAATGCGAAGCAATCCTTCTACATACACCACAACAAGCCACGCCGCCATCAAGATCCCCAAATCCGCAGAATCCGACTCGTACATCCACAATGTATGTCTTCATACGTCTTCACTCCTTATCACCCATGTACTCAACTCTATCAACCTTCCCCTCATCTGTCAACCCCCACGCCCTCGCAATCCGCTTCGCGACCCCCTCCCCAGCCCAATACGCACCCGTGACCGTCCCCAACGCAACAAAAGGCGCGGTGTGCTCGCCTGCCAACCACAACCCGCGCTCCGGCAACCCGCGTCTCATGACTTCAACATCTTTATCCCCATTCTCCAATCCGACCTGAAAATTTGCGTACGAGCCGTACCCCGCAAGCTCGTCATTTGCCCAGGTAGTTGCTAAAACTTGAGTCGGTCTACATTCGCTAGCACTCGCATCGTAGTTGGGAAGGCGGGAGAAGTACGGGAGGAAGAAGTTTATTAGTGTGTTCTGTGCCGCGGGATCGGATGGTGAGGGATATTTTGACAGTTCCGAGGCGAGGTAGAGGGATGTGGGACCGAAGGTGTAGAAGAGGAGGGTCGGATGTGCGGTATTACCCGGTAAGCCGGCAAGGTTGACGCATTCTTGATTCCACTGGTACGGATTCGTCGAATGGGCGTAGGTGGGCGACATCCAGTGTGTGAAGCCTGGATAATGCTCTGATTTTGCCATCGTTTTTGTAGGAAGGGGTTGATGGTGTGGAGCGGTCGTCGCGGTTACATTTGTGGAGGCTTGCGGATGGGATATTGAGGTTGAATTGTTTATGGCGATTGTGGATGGGCGTAATTCGTTCCAGAATGCGGTGGGGAATGTGATGTACACTTTATCTAGATGCCCATATCCAATTGCGTCAATAGCGCTCTTCAATCTTGGCGGTAATTCTGGCGTAAATGCATCCCGATTTCTCTTGAGCCAGCCTAATGGTGCAGTCATGACCACCTCGTCGAACGTCAGCTTCCCATTTCCATCGATTTCTACTTCTACTTTTGGCTCCTCCGTACTCCCAATCGACACAATGTTCCGAATCTTGTGGTTGAACTTTACATCAGCACCTTTTAGCGCGGGGGCGGCAATCTTCTGAAGAACTTTGTGATATGTTTCTGCTACGAATAGGTTCTCACCGTCGATGCATTCTTCTAACCAGAAATACTTGAGACTCTGTTTCTGGATCTCGGTCCCGACGAAGGCGCCCCACATCTCCGCCAGATGTAATATTGCCTGTCTTTTCTTTTTTACGTCTTCATCGCTGTCTAGTTCAGAGGAAATCAGTGCCTGGACTTTGTCTTCAAAAAATTCGAACAGGGATGTTGATGCGGGGATGGTGGAGTAGCTTTCATTCGAATAGTGCATGGCTTGCTCAATCATCGCCCATACTAGCTCTGTGTTCTCCGCTGCATCTTTTTCTGGCATTAGGTGGCCTAGGTGGTCGAAAATAGATTGGCGACCATCCCATGTCATGGTCAATGTATTCGTTTCTTTGGCGAGGTCTAGAATTGGATTTGAATCTGTGCCATGTATCCAGTTCGGGCCGCTTATCGACGGTGGAATTAGTTTCTGATTGAGGGGCGGAAAGGGATTAGCAGACCTACAGATCAACCAGATTTCCGCAAACTTTACTCTGGCAGAGCTGTCACGTGTTAGTCAAGTAGTTTATTAGTCCCAAGAACATGGAATGATTACCCGGCCGCCAACCCGGTCACGACCTTCTAGCACCGTAACTTTGACACCATGCTGAAGCAGTACGTCTGCGCATCGGAGGCCTGCAACTCCGGCTCCGACAACGCAGACGTGCGGTATCCTGCCTATTGTTCGGCTAATCATGGGGGATTCTCCGGCGATGCTGGCTTCGAGATAATTGTCTTGATGCGGCGATCCGGACAGATCTTCCTGCATGCGACTCATCGTGAGGGAGTCGTGTCGAGGCCTATTGTTAGGGATGTAAGTTCTCTGGTCCATGGCGGATGAATGACGGGCATAAGAAGCGGAGTTAGACGGAAAAGGATCTAGTTAAGGCCCTTATAATGCTGTCCGAAGTAATATCTGCTATGCGTGAAATACTATTATGAAAGACGAAAAGTGAGATGATAACACAAAGGAAGAGGTACTGGTAGAGACGTTGGGGTAAGAACAGGAGCCCCTCGTAGCCCGAGAAAAGCCGAAAGAGGACCCTTGCGAGCGGTATGTGGCACAAGGCTTAGTGTAGCTTAGGAGGTTCCAATACGAGTATGCTTGATGCGGTAATGTGCGCTCACAGTAATATCTCTCGATTAATACGAGAGAAAGAAGAGTGTATGGGAGCAAGAGAAATCCAAACGCCTCGAATGATATACGAAGATAACGGTCAGCGGAACCACATCTAGACGCATGCCTTACCTGACAGAGAGCAAAGCCACGACAAGGCCTGCCGGCGAGCTGAATCCGGGCGACCGTATCAAATAGAGTGGCCGTAGATGGAACACGCACCAGTCGGGCGCAGAGTCGTCTAGATCAATGCGATGGTTGAGGCAGGTGGCGTGTGATAACAGTACGGCGTTTGACCCTTGCAGGATCGCTGCAGATGCCAAGTGGCCGCTAACGGTAATTGGTGCCACGAGGCCCAGTGATCGTGTTGATTGGATGATATCTTGACGGCCGATAGTGTCAATGTGTATTTCACTTCGGAAGTTTGTGTCGTCGAGCAGATTGTTGTATAGAACTGAATCATATCGGCGGCTACATAGCAGCGTGGCCGCGAAAGTGGACAGCTCGGAGCAGTCTGGCCGACTGAGTTTGTGTCCCCGCAGCTTTGCGACCAACATCGAAGAAATACACTTCAAGCTGGAAGGGCCGAATGCTTAGTCATGAACGAGGGGCTGTGTATGCACTGAGGTGAGGCTGAACTTCTATATCTACTTTCATTCTTCGCGTACCAGTTGATGCTGGATTTATTGCATACCTGCACGGCCATGGAGAGTTGTGGGATTCTATTGCTAAGCGCAGATCAGGAAAGAATATGAATGCAAGAATGCAATGATACAGGAATGCAAGGCGTCGAGGAGCTTTGCGCTCAGTGTTCTAAGTAGATAGTCCTAGTAATTATCCAAGGCCAAAAAGAACGCCCCTAAAGCACTAAACGAGAGCAAAGTACCTAAAACCGAACTCAACAATCAACGCCACATCCTGTTAGCCGCCTCAAGCCTCGGCTGGCCCTGATGGCGGCGCCGCATCATCTTCACCCAACAAGTCCGGCACAGGTCGTGGATAATTATCCTGTAACTCATCAGCACATATCAGACTCCACCCCAGCCATTTGGGCTCACCGGAGTCGCTCCTCCAAAATCATGCCACCCAGGCCTAACATGCGTATCCGGCCGATGCGCCATAACAAACAGATCATGGTCATTAAACCTGAACGATTCCACCCCAACGTTCTCCGGGAACGGCCTCGGAGACTCGCCCGTCTCGTATGCGTCGGCGTAGGTATCCGTGTCGTCCATCAACCCACCTAGAAACCTATCTGGATGCGGGAGGTTCATGAAATGCCCGACTTCATGGAACGCAGTGCGGATGCAAGCATCCTTGATCGTGATGAACGGCTTGCCGCGAAGGTCCTCGGGCCACTTGCGTCTGGTGTCTGGCGTGCCATCAGCGAGGGTGCCAATGGGCCACTCAAAGGCGACTGCCGCGACTTCCCGCGGTATGTAGTTCCACTCTTTGGAATCGCCGTCCACCATGACGCCGCGGGCAACGAACGTCAGTCGGCGGGTAATGATCAGAAAGATGCGCCATTCCTTGTCGAAGTCCTGTGGTTGTCCGTTGTTGCGGTATTTGAGCATGGCGGCATGGACTTGACCACTGGTCCATTTGCCGCCTTCCGGGGTCGCTATATCGCTTTTGCCGAGAACGATGTTCATCTTTACATGGGCTTCAGCGAACACTTTCTCCCAAGTGCGCGTCCCTGATGTGCCGGACATGGGGCGTTCGAGACCCTGCTCCGCTGCGATTTCTAGGGTATACTGCCGCACATGCTCGTCTACCCAGCCCATTGCAAACTTTCCGGCCGACGATCCGTTGCTCTTAAACTTCACCTCACCCTCGTAGTACGATGCTGGATCTGGGAAACCACTAGGTACTGCTTTGGGTACGAGATCGACGTTGTAGCCGCCATCGACCGGAATAGGAGTAATGCCCCACGGGTCACCTTTTGGAACCCAATCTGTTACGTTGCTCAACGGCCAGTTGGGCAATCCGTTGTACAGAAAAAGACCCAATCCGAGCGAGAAGCCTCCGTTGCTCCCCTGTTCAAGCTTGTCAGCACCGAGAAACCCGTAGTAGTTTGCCCTGGGCAGCTTTGGGGTTCCTTTGGAAGGATCTGGCTGGGATGTTCCGTTGTAGAGATCTCCGCTGATGTGGATTGCTGTGCTGTTAGATGTAATCATCAAGGGCCCTTTGTAGACTACTGGGGAGTCATTTGGCTTGTACGTAATCAGATACGCGCCGTCTTTGAGATTCGGAGCTTGGCGAGAATGGATGTTTGTCGGCAGTGGAAAGGGTATTGCGGTTGCTAAGGAAAAGAAGGCTGTAAGGTACAAAAGGAACGACATGGTATCGAAAGATCGATAGATAGGGAAGTGAATAACTGAGCTATGTGAGTGTGAATTTAACAAATGGGAAGGAAAAAGCTTTATACAGGTTGCCATTTCATGAAAATAGTTTAGAAGGCTCACATATGCTGTCGAGTCAATAATCGGAAATGGGCGGAACATGGTTCTGCAGAGACGTGCGGCTATCTATCGGGCGAGATGTGAAGAAGGCAACCAACGTATGGATCATTCAGTAGCCATGAACTCTAGTGAGCAAAAATTGGGATGTCTGCTCACTGTGAGTTGGGAGTGTGTAACCTTTCATCCTATAGGTGTGATGTTTTTAGATAGGATTGTGGCTTGTAGACGGTCCGTAAAGTGGCTCGAGACACATTGGGCCTGACGTAAAAGCATAAAGTTGAACGAATTTTGGAGATATAAGGGATAGGAAACGGACTGTTCATGCACGGCAAGGCTGATCACGACCGTGGAATATAAGAGGGGAAATGTACGCCATGACTTGATAACGACTAGTGACCATCATACCAATCCACATAAGGTTATGGAGACCCCAATCAAGCATTACAAACCGTACGACCAAAACCACGTGAGGAAGTCTGGAGGGTTGCAAATTGCCTTGCACTACTTAATGTTGTTAGTTTCTAGCTGACATCTGATATAAGCAGAGACAAACGCCTGAATCACAGTCATCACGACATAACCCAACTGGAACTAACACAATGAAATTAGTACCTGAAGGATGGGTGAATGATTCATGGTAGAGAGAAACCCCCTTGTGATGCGAAGCTGTGTTGCCTTCGCCATACCCCTTGCCGTAGTCTGTTGGTTGAATGCTTCGAGGACCGTCGATGACATCTCAAGTTTCGGAAGGAAGGACAGCGTACCCAGTTATCAACAATACGCAAGGACACTCTCGTAAGATCCTCGAGTCATAAATCCCTTCCTATCAATCCGCAAATGGGGGAATGCAACAAGCGGGAAAGGTGCTTATGCGCGTATAAGAGAACACCTAAGCCACAATAGGTTGTGAAACAAAGGATTCGCATTTTGTGCGGGAAGGCGGAACATTCTGTGGGGGAGTGGCACGGCGCACTAGGCTTCCTTTTTTACGCCCCGGATTTAGGCGGGACTTCCGGGGGATGGAGCTTTGATGCTCTCATATGATACAGAGCGCGAAGGGGTCTATCGTGCTTTTGTACTGATGTCTTGTATGTATAGTGAGCATCTACATCCGATCCAATATTCTCGCCACGGACAGAAACGGTCATAATCTTTGAATATAATAGACAGGAAAGCCTTTGGCCACCGGGAGTCCATCAGAACTTCTATGTTGTCTTACATAGTACAAATGTGGATGTATGCAAGAATCGACGCTTTTTATTTACAACGAATTCAAGTGGTATCTATCGCCAGGTCTACCTTTCATACATCCAAAGCAGATTAATAACATGCGTCTCCGCTCGCTTCGATGGTTTAACGCAGTGTCAAAGAAGGATTCACAATGGTTACGTCTGGCTTAGCATATGTTTAAATTTTTCAATCTGTATAATATCTTAGCTGCGGCGTGAACTAGGGGCACAAGGACGCTTACCTTTGTCGACAAATACTTCTCCACCTCTTCACTTCTGATACCCGCTTTCCCTCCTGTCTTCCATGCCAAAGGTATCATTGCCACTCTCTCCTTAACTACAACCTCTCTCCCCGGCCCTTCAACTGCTCTTACTTTATCTGGGTTGTTCGTCAATAACCGGATCCCCTTTTCGCCACTCAGCCCCAAATCCATAAGCATGGCGGTCGCTAGCCCGTAGCTCCTCGCGTCTGCTGGATGGCGCAGCATGATATTCGCTTCGTAGGTATCATTACCTAGATCCTGCAGGTTGTACGCCTTCAATTTCTCGCCCAACCCAATCCCACGCCCTTCTTGGCGTAGATATATAATAGCGCCACCCGACGGCGAGAGATGCGGATCAGCCATAAGTCTAGCGGCTTCATCCAATTGCTCTCCACAATCACATCGCGCTGACCAGACCGTCTCGCCGGTATAGCATTCAGAGTGGATGCGGACCAATGGCAGCGCGAAATTGCTCGTTAGGACGTCGCCGGATTCCGACGACGTAGACGACGCAGACGACGCAGACGTCACTATAGACCCATTGCTTTTCTCAAACTCCCTGATATCTGGCTTGGCTTTTGCGCGCAGTGTTGTGCCTTCTACGCGCTTTATCTGCTCCACACGGCTGCTCGTCCGCCCGGGGTATAAGCGGCCAACATAGGCCCCCCTCGTCATGCGGTCGAGTTCTGTCTCTCCGGGTCTCTCGGAGTCGAGGCTCCGCGAGCGGATGTTGTTGCCGAAGACAATTGCCAAATGCTCCTTACTGTCTATGTTGTTTCTATAGACGTGCAGCCACATCTCGTGGCCTGTTGTGGTGGGTATCCGGGCGCGGACGTCGCATTCTACAGCTGGTAGCGTATCTACTAGATTCGGGAAAGGTGAATCGGATTGGGAGGTATCTACGGGTGTTGAGCGGGGAGGTCGGGGATGCGACGGGGTAGAGAAGCCGGGCGTTGCGGGCGGCGTGAATGCTGGGGAGATGATGGAAGGGGGGGGCTCATGGCGGAGAGCTCTCGTCGTAACTGCATTTTGGCCTGCCTGGATATCGGCCTCATGAGCCGAGGACGTAAGCTCCAAGCCGTCTATTCTTTTCGGGCTTGATGCTTGGGGCGAATAGAGCGGCGCGAGTGCGGGCGAAGCGTGTGCAGGGAGATTAGACATGGCTGAGAGTGAGGGTCGGAGAAGAATTGAGCAGACGTAAAAGGGGTATAATGCAGAAAGAGGGTGTTTATCCTGTATTCGCTATATTCGCATCGCGGGAGGAGGTGCTGGAATTGCGGCGATGTTACTCCGAGGCTTTCGGTGCGGGACAGACGAGTCGCGGTTCCGATGTGCGCGGAACCTGGCGCGGTTATGTACCGGCCGACGTCGGGATTGAATAAGTCAGCATTGTGAGATCTCATAAGCAATTCGAATAAGCCAACAACAGAACAGAGGTTTTGTAGAAGTTTCCAAATCATTGCTCGTGTGCTATAGCGCCATGTTTTCCCGAAAAGCTATGTGGTATATATCAAAACAATCTCCGGTGACATGAGGAATCAAACGCTGCAGTTCCGCCGATACTTATGCCAAGTCCAATACAAAGTACTCTACAACTCTTAATCGTCCCGCCGTTCTCTTCCCCATACCTCATCAATAGACTTCTTCCCCTTTGTCTCGGGGACGAACCAGGAAATAAACAAGAAAAAGAAGGCCGATAGCGCGGCGAAAATGAAGTACACTTTGCCATGAAGTTTCGCGCTAGCCAATGGGAAGAATTGGGCGACAACGAAAGTCGCAATCCAGTTGGCACCGAGAGCAATGCTTTGAGTGGCGCCTATAGCATCCGGACCAACAAGCTCGCTGGATAGTAGGAATGGGACTGGGCCAAGACCCAAAGCAAAGCTAGAGACAAAGAGTAGCACGGAGACGGCAGACAAAATGCTGATCGACTTGATGATGCTAATGGCCAGGAGAAGCGCGCTTATTCCCATTCCGGCAAGGGAATTGAGAAGGCAGGCCTTGCGACCCAACTTGTCAACAAGTGGTGCACATGATGCGGTGACTATAATGTTGATTGCAGAGACGACGAGGTTGAGTAGCGCTGAATTAGATTCGAGTAGATCTGCTAGAAGTGACACTCCGTACATGACAATGCTGTTGATGCCTGGATTAACAGTAAGTTATAGGGTATTAATTAGGTAAGGCTGCTCGGGACTTACCACTAAACTGCTGGGCTAGCATGACCATGACGATTGCAAGCGCAGCTTTGTTATACTCAGGGTGCCGGAGGACCTGGACTATATTGAGGGCATCATCTCTCGTTGACTTGCGCTTGGTGGCAGAAGATCCACTTTGATGCGGCACGCTATCTTCATTTCGAAGCAGTGTCTGCTCCTCGTCTGGAAGAACGTTAGCAAAGATAGGCGCCAAAGACGGGCGTACGAACCGTTCAGTTCATCAGAATCCACTATGCCCCATCCACTCACTTCCTCGTCGAGATCAAACTTTTCGCCGCGAATCCTTCGAAGGATCCTCCTGCCTTCAAGGAGACTCCCATGATCCGCAAGGTACTTTGGGCTCTCCACCGAAAAGAGAAGACCCAGACTCTGCGCAACGCCAATGATACCGCCAGCAGCCAATATGACCCTCCAATACTGGCCCTTGCTCAAGAAAAAACCCAACAGCTGTGCCACGAGGATCCCAAGATTACACATGACCTGGGTCAGGGATCCAAAAAAGCCCTTCTCCGCTGGCGGTGAGATCTCCGAGATGTAGATGGGGACCACAACGACCGATGACCCAGCGCCTATGCCCGATATGAGCCGTCCAAAAGCCATGACTCCCATGTTTGGCGAGAGAGCTTCGAAGACGGGACCGACGGCGAAGAAGACGGTAGTGATTTGCATTGCGCGTCGTCGGCCATAACGGTCAGCTAGGGGTCCCGCCGACAAGGCGCCCAAGAGTCCTCCGAGAGTGTACAGTGACCCTACAGCTCCCCATTGCGTCGGGTTCATCGGTATGCACTGCGGCAGGCTGGCAGCGGCTACGATCGACTCCTTCTTGCAGCGGATGACATCTTCGGGGGCGTTCAGCTCGGCCTATGTTTGAGTTAGCAGAGTAACACACACATTGCTATAGCGGCGTGTACCAGGTGAAATCCAAAGAGCAACGGACCCAGCGTTGCGACAAAGATGATGTAGAGAAAGTAGGCGGTCAGGTCTCGGAACCAGGTCCGGGGATCCATAGTGTGCGGCGTGCGGAAGCTCGGCCGCTTGAGGTCTGAGGGGGCCTCTTCTTCAAGAGTGTTGTACTGCATCTGCGCGTTAGCCCTCATGTTGCTCAATCTGATGGGACAGCGACAGCTGGTATATACCTCTTCTCCGGTTATCGGCGCCTGTCGCGGGCGTGCAAAGCGTCGAAGCGCGTCGTCATCGAGCGGCAAAGGCGCGGGGAGCTCCAGCAGACGGGGGGCGTGGAGGTGTAGGTTGTCGGAGGTGGCCGTGTGGGGGTTTTGGGGCCACGGTCACGATGGGCGATGGCCTGGCCGGATTGGGACGAGACGAGACGAGGGGCGGGCAATGAGGCTCTGCGGGGACTGCCTGCCCATCCAGCATCAGACGTCCCGGACAACTCAATCTCTCCATTATTCCCGTGCCCTGGTCTGCCATCGGCACGGCTTCGACGACTCCGTCACCCGCGGCTGGACGTGCGTGATCCACTACCAAAGTACTGCCGTCTTCCCCGGCGTGCGGGCTGCGGGCTGCGGGCTCAGTGCTCAGTGCTCACCAGCCTCATGCGCTATCTGCCGATCGTGGAGACGCTTAAACGATTAAACGATTAAACGAGAAGCAGACGATGCCGCAAAATGAATCATCCGTCGACAAGTAATCCTAATCCTCCATCCTCGGGTCCTCCCTCAGCCTCTGCGCCCGCCCGACCCGCCGTAGCGAGCGTTGTGGCAGCCTTCAACGGTCGGTATCCCTCCGCAACCGTTTCGCCCTCCCTCCCTCTCTCCTTTTCCATTTCCCATATCCATCTCCTCGACGCCGTGTCCATTGTGTCCGCGGCTCCGTTCTTCTGTCTCCGTGCTTCGTTCTCCTGTGGAGCCGCTTCCCGTCCTTCTGATCTATCATGCGGAGTGCCCGCGTTGCTGGCACTGCGTCCTAGTCCCTTATGCCTCTCCCGAGGTCACGACACCCAACGCTCTCTTCTCAAGTGCACTTGATACGTCTTCGACTCGTTTGCTTTTCTTTAGCATTCGCTTTTTTGCGTTCCGGGCTTCGCGGCTCTCCTCTAATTTAATCACTAATCCGTGATCGGCATCCGCAGATCCCGGGGACTCCAGCCAAGCCATGTTCACCGGCTACAACACCAAGAAACGGGTCAATGAACGATACAGAATCGTAGGCTTCATCAGCAGTGGTACCTATGGACGTGTCTACAAAGCAGAAGGCCGAAATGGACGTGTCGGCGAGTTCGCCATCAAAAAGTGAAGCCCTCATCTCGCTTCGCAGCCATGCCGTTTCTGCTAACTAAGCACAGATTCAAGCCAGACAAGGAAGGTGAGGTCCAGTACACTGGCATTTCGCAGTCTGCAATACGTGAGATGGCACTGTGCACAGAGCTCTCGCATCCGAATGTTGTGCATACCGTCGAGATAATCCTCGAGGAAAAGTGCATTTTCATTGTCTTTGAGTATGCGGAACACGATTTGCTTCAGATCATCCATCACCACAATCAGCCGCATCGGCAAGCCATACCCGCCAGGACGATCAAATCGATTTTGTACCAACTCCTTCAGGGCCTCGTCTATCTGCACCGAAATTGGGTCATGCATAGGGATCTCAAGCCCGCCAACATCATGGTTACCAGCGCAGGCAAAGTCAAGATTGGCGATCTTGGTCTAGCCCGACTATTCTACAAGCCCCTCCACTCACTGTTCACGGGCGATAAGGTTGTTGTGACAATCTGGTATCGGGCCCCGGAGCTTCTTCTTGGCAGCCGTCACTATACCCCTGCAGTAGATCTATGGGCGGTAGGGTGCATCTTCGCCGAGTTGCTGTCTCTGCGACCAATATTCAAGGGGGAGGAAGCCAAGATGGATAGCAAGAAGACGGTACCTTTCCAACGGAACCAGATGCAGAAAATTGTGGAGATCATGGGCATGCCAAGCAAGGAGCGGTGGCCACTACTGACCGCCATGCCGGAATATGGACAGTTGACAACTTTGGCCACCGGCAACGCGCGCTTCCATCGCCCTCAGGGATTAGAGAACTGGTACCAGGCCTGCTTGAAAAATAATCAATACCCACCAGGCTCATCGCCAGATACACCTGGTCCCGAAGGCTTCACTTTGCTTCAGCAGCTCCTTGAGTATGATCCTCAGAAACGATTGACTGCTGAAAAGGCGCTTCAACATCCGTATTTCGCCGTCCATGAAAAACCCTCCGATAATTGCTTTAAGGATTCGAAGATAAAGTATCCAGTTCGAAGAGTCAGCCAAGATGACAACGACATTCGGAGTGGAAGCTTACCTGGTACGAAGCGGAGTGGTCTGCCAGACGATTCTCTTATAGGAAGGCCGGCTAAGAGGCTTAAGGAAGGCTGAAGTCCCCTCCCTCTTGAACAACTCCAATATTGAGACCCGGTTTATTATGAAATGTTCCCAGACCCTCTAAGGCCCGTAAGGTTACACAAACGTACCGATCTGAGTAGAACTTCCGGCCACATTACCACAGTCGGTCACGTCATGTCCCGGTACGCACGACGTAAATTGTGATAACTGTGGAGTACACTATCGGCCCACGGGTCAAATTTCGAATGACCGGCCTTACTTTCCAAGATGAACGATACCCTGCAAACGGCGAGAAGGATGATGCAACAAAGCCCACACCAGTAGAATCAGTGTTACATCTTATAAAGGGCGTTATTGGATCCCTCGAGTCCTATCCCGTAGAAAAATTTAGCATTCCGAATAGCCACAGCTCCGCAGGTCATTTTATTTTGAGATCGAGATTAGGAATCAGCAAGAGGGGTAGTATATTTAGTGCTTATTGCTAGCTCTTGTATGGTCATTAGAATTAGAGGACCGTTATCATTTTCCATGTAGCAAGGTCCGGCGACGACCTGCCTAGGAGCATGATTGCAGCACATACTGTATCCTTGGTTTTGGCTATTGAAAATAGTTTATTACTATCTTCATCTCCATTTTTCTTACCTTATTGACTGTCCTGGTTTCAGTGTCTGGAACATTCAATCGTCGCGCTCAGTCGATTTTTCCTTCAACGTTCCTATACGCCCTCGCCCAACGTGCATCGTCTCTTGAAGAGTTTTTGGAGGCATTTGCTTTAATTCGGATTTCAGTACCATTTTAAGCGTACATTGGTCCACTTGACCATTTTGTATTCGTTGCTAGGCAAGGCTGTGCTCTCTATACCCTGCAACCTACTGTTTTACCCGATTAAAAGGCCCGCGGACCAATTGGTTGGCCAGGTGGGGCTCTGTTGCAAACGCTTCGGTATCTTGCTACTCATCACCAGTCACAAACAAATCAAAATGCAGGAGTTTCTGCTTGACCAGGTCCTTGGTTTAATCCGCGATAGCGCCGATATTTATCGCGGGTTCAATACACAACGGTGGTCAGTAGAAGCGGGCATGCGATCTCGTGCGGCATGGCCTCGAACCTGGATAGCCTTTTGATTTGTTGTTCCAAACACAGCGTCATCATTCCCAGTCTGCAGACTCTCCACCTAGGCAGACGTGGTGGTATGTGACATTGGAGAGCTATGATCGAATGGTCCTGCCTGATTGACCGTACCCTTCATCGTGAGTACCCATGGAGCACCTGGTCTATAGCGGTTGTCATGCGCCGTTTGCGTTGCTGGGGTAAAGGCGGGCAGGCGTTGCCCACTTCTATGCCTCCAGGTTCTCGACTTATAAACAATAGAACTTCTCCGCAAATTCACCCTCCTTTTCTTCTTCATCCATAGCCACCTACACTCCTTTATTCTGTCACTCCTTTGCAATTTCAAGAGAGAGCTTCGTGCAATACATCTCTGATCAACTGCGCTCCCCTAGACCCTCAGCAACATTTTCCTTCTGCTTTTCTAATACCTTATCTCTACGACGATCAACATGAAAATCTCTACGTTCCTCGTTGTAGCAGCTGCTGGCACGGCAATCGCCATCCCCAAGATCAACGATGAGAACTTCAAGAACACCGCGCTGAACGCTCACCATTACTGGCGCGAGATCCACTGCGCACAGGCGGTGGCCTGGAACGACACAATCGCCCGGGCGGCCAAAGAGTCCGTGGAATCGTGCCCCCAAAATCAGCGGCATGTGCGTAGCTATCATCGTATGTAATCCCGATATGTGCTAACGCAGGAAAAAAAAAAAAGGACCGCGCCGGCAGCAATCTTTCGGCGGCCTCGCCTCCGCCCGCTGACGACGACAACGACCGGTGGATAGAAATGACCCGCGAGATGATCCACGGCTGGCACGAGGAGGAATACAAGTACGATTACGCGCACCCCGGGACTCCTGAAGGCACCGGCCACTTCACGCAGCTGGTCTGGCGTGGCACAACACAGATCGGGTGCGCGCTAGCCAGCTGCAAGGGCAAGAATATGCCCGGCCGCCTCTACTGCTGTAAGTACTCCCTCACACTGAAGGGAACTGTAAGGTGTATGATTCTGAGATGGATGCTGATTTGGTGCAGTCTATGAGCCTGCGGGCAATATCATCAATGACGGCATGTATGCAGCGAATGTGTATCCCCCCGAGTGTCCTCATGGATGGTATGGGCGCAAGGAAAAGCGTGTTGTGTTTACTGCGTGATTATCGGTTCTGGCTATGGAGAGAGGCGCTATACTACTGATCAGTAAATGCGTCTACGGAATCGTGTCACCACTTGGCATTCTAGGCTCCGCAACCTAGTACCTTGAAAGCGGACAAATGGTCGGCTGGTGATATTATACAGATGGCGCCCACAACCAGCGACCTTATGCGCCCCACTCTACTTTTATGGCCCTCACGACTTGATGATAGCTCGGTGTCTGATGTTCAGCGGCTTTTGCAGTACATCACATTTTTATACAGGGAAAGGGGCTTATAGGATACTTGTCACCTACCTACCTACTTACCTAAGCTTTATTACCTGGCTATTTCAATTCTGAATATACTCGACTCAATGCTTGAAAATTTTTTTTTTCATTTTCCTCCTCGTTTTATTTTATTTATTTTCTTTTTGGCTGCTGTGACGTTTGATTGTGTGCTTGATGGGCTGGCACGCGGATGATGGACAAGATTCAGTGCCCAAAGTTTCACGACGAATGGCAATATCGCCCACTTGGGCCGAAATTCTCTCCACTTTGAGGTTCCTCGCCATTCTCTTTATCCCATCATTCTCCTCTCCCCACCTCGCAGCGCTGTTTTAGACAAGCTCTCGTCCTCACCATTACGTATACTAGCCAACCTTCGACGTCAAAACACTGGATGCAGTCTTCACATAACTCATATACCAAACACACTCACAATATCTCTATAATTCTTTGGTTTATTTTTATTTTTATTTTTTCTTATTTATTAAGAAAATCCGCTATTATTCCATCCGATCGCCCTCGATCAAGAATCTACAAACATTCCCAGCCTACGGCAGAACTGTCAAGCTCCTTCCCACATACCCCTAGCATCAGATACTAAAGGAAAAGAAAATATCAATAGAGGAAAAAAAAAACCCCCATGCATCCATGACCGCAAAGGGGTGACAGATAGAAAAGGAAAAAAAAAAAAAAAATGTCAGGAAGGATTTACAAATAGGCGACCGGGATGTGAACCAGGCCTAAGAATGAATAAAATGCAATGATAAAGTAAGGCACTTTTTATCGACGACTGCGGGCCTACAGTCTCGACTCGCCGACATGTAGTTCGTTGGTTCAATGAATCCGAGGGAGCAAGTTGATGCACCAGGTCGTTTGGTTGAAAGATCAATATCGGGTAGGAGACATTTAGGCATCCTACTTGCTTGCTCCGTTTTGCACACCCCATTCGCGCTCGACGTGGATGCCGTGCTCACCGCTGCCGCCGGCACTGCTTCCACCCTCCCTCTCTTCCTTGAGCAGTGTGATCGGGCTATCGGGCTCATCAACCTGGCCATACATGCCGTTGCCGATTTTCTGGCCACCGGCCCTGCTCTTCTCGGGGCTTCCGACAGGCGTCCTTCCGAAGTATCCCTTGACCATGTGACGGTGTGAGCTGCTATCGCCGTCACTGAAGCCAGAGTCTGTGTTAGAGACACCGGCCCAGATGGCGGAGAGAGGCAAGAAGATGCAAGTGACGGTAAGTGCCTGGGAACCAAGCTCCGGGATACTGGATTCGAATTGGAGGACGAAGAAGATGGCTGTATGGAGGCGGTTAGCGTGTGATATAGTAGGTAGAATGGATCTCAAGGGCACGTCCCTGGAATAACCATTGTCTGACAACCCATGACGAAGATGATCTGCATGGGGCCGAATTGGGTCATACCGAGACGTCGTCGCTGGAGAAGTGCGTAGCCGAGCTTGCTCGTGAACACTGCGCAGTACATCCAGATTGCAACTGCTTGGGCAATGTTTGATGAAGTAACGAGATGGTCGTACTCGGCCATGCCCTCGTACTTCATGGTCTGCATGTTGCTGATGGCCGTGATGGTGAAGCGGTATCCAACGGCGACAAGGGCAACAGTGGTAGTAGCACCCATAATGATCACGCGCTGCCGTACTCCAGCCGTGACGCAGACAATCCAGACTTGCATGCTGAGAGAGATGAAGATGCAGATGGCGAGAAACAAAGTTAGGGTGCCCGCAGCGATGGTGATCCCTTTGTCGGTCGCCGTGACGCGGCCAAACACAACTGACAACACTGCGTACATGTTGGCCCAGTGTCCTACAGTGTAAAGCGCCTGGAGGAGACTGCGGATGATGTTGATGACCAAACATAGAGCGTTAATGATGAAGATCCAGGATAGCATTTTCTCTCGCTTCGTCAGAATCAGAAGGACGAAGAAAACGGCGACCGAAGCACCGATCTGAGAACCGTAATTGATGGCAAGGCGAGAACAGAACAGCCGAAAGTATTCAACATCAGCCATGCTGGCTGTGAAAGGGGTACCATCTGGAAGGAGGAGGATAAATGATTGCATGTACGGATCGAAGTCCGCAGGAAGTGCCTCGTTCGTAGAGTTCGACATAGTACCTAAAGGTAACCTGTCGATGCACCAGACGTAGTGTTGCGAGTGGATACGGAGACTGGCTCTGGGCTTGAAAAGGGAAGCTCTAGAGAGCTTTCTGCGAAATATGGCAAACGCCGCCGAGTTCAAACGGATGAACGAGGGTCTGGAAGTGCAGACAAAGGAGGCTCCCGACAAGGTTTCTGAAGGCTTGCGTCACAATGGAGGTTCCCCACGTAATCGGTTGACCCTTGCGGAAGGAAGGCGCATTGGGAACTTTGGGAAACGACGGATTCCAGAGAAGGAATAAGGGGATAAGAATATATTTCACGAACATGATCGAACCGCGAAGCGCACAATATCTACATGGACACATCATTGCTACAAGTATTGTGGGGGTTGCGCTGTCTCAGGGTAAGGCTAGGGTTTATTCACTGGGCCCGACAGCTCGGTAAGACCACACCGCTCAAGTTGGCTCCACTCATGCCGTGTAGAGTCTCTTGCTATTGTTCTTCCGACACTAGAATCCCTAGACAGGGGAGGGAACAATTCCAAGTAGCAATTGGTGAACTACTGCCCCGGCTTCACCCTGATTCACCATGGGTAGGAATAGTTATCGGCTCAGTGCTTGGTGACTAGCAGGAGAGATTTTTTTATGCTTATGGAGGCACTATGTCGGCGAAATGTTTGAACTTTTACTATAGGTCTTCGAATTCATTGTCAAAGCTCCGAAACCTCTCGTTTGACACGCTGCAGGAGCTCGCCGGTAGCGAATAAGGGGAGAGACGATCTAAAACTATTCCGGATGTGGATCGGCCCGCTTGGAGGGGCAGTGAAGAGATGGGGTCCAGGGAAAAGGGAGGTGAACTTGAATATGCCCAAATTGAAGGTGAAGAGCAGTCGTGGATTGGCTGCCAAGCTCGTACTAGCCATAACAGGCTAGCCTCTGCATCCGCCTGTTGCTTCCTTCCAACCTTGGTTCCTTCCTTCCTTGGACAGAACACTCGTGACACCGCGACAACCTAGCGACTCGAACTTTGAACAACGCGTTTTTCGAATCGTTATAGCCATTACCTTGCCATACAACTCGTAAAAATGCCGTGGAAGTTGTTGGAGAGGCCTTTAGGCCGGCAAGTCGTCAGCCACCAACTGCAGGCGAACCAGACCTATTACGTTGCCCGGGCACAGCTAGGTTCTGCTCCCACCACGCTACAAGTGCTTGCGCGAGTTTACGAACCAGCGGCGGCCATTGCCTTCATTGGTGTAGTATCCTTGCCCCACATTTTAAAATTGCTATAATTGACAAGCACGTAGCTGTTGAAGACAACGCTGTGAAACTAGAGGCTTTAGAGGATGGTGTTTCCATTCAGGCGCCAACGTCTACCTCGCATGGCCAGAATGGCCCTCCAAATCCCATTCTGAAGCTAGAACGTCGAACTATGTACTTTGTGCAAACAGTTCTTCTTCGACCGAACGACAAGATCCATCTATTGCAAGGCGCAATTACTCTTACTTTGGTCTGGGAACAACCCGAAGTCCAAGTCAATTCATCCGCCACGGGAGAGGGGGCGATCTCCGAGTCTGCAAATGATTCTACGCATGATATCTTGAAGCTAGATGAGTACCCGGGCCAGTCTAAAGAGACTGAGGATGGAGAAGAAGACCTCGACCAGACTAGCCGTGCGGTGAATGGAACGCAGTCAAATCGGGCCGGCTCAAGATCAACACCTGCCCCTTCCATTCCACGAACAGAAGTCGTGCAGGAGACGCCAACCGCGAATCGCGATGCCCAACTAGGAAGTTACTCCTGGAATGGTCAAAATGGATCCCATCGATCACCCCAGGACTCAATGGTCACCAAGCTGGATGGACTCGGGTCCTTCTCTTCTACTCGACCCAATGCAATTAAGAATGAGCCCATGCAAGGTGTTGTCCATAGCTCAGAAGAACGCGAATTACCCCAGAACTCTCCGAGACGAGACTTCAATATGCCAGATGCGTCTCCGAATGGGATGTCGCCGGACACTAGGAAACCTCAAGTGAAGGAAAATGGCAATAATGAAACCTACCATGCTCCTTCTGCCACTCAGAAGAACACTCGAGTTCGGGGAGCTATTACCCAAACATCAAAGTCGAGCCCGACTTCTAGCCCGAAGCCTGCTTCAAAGTTTCTTAAATCGGCTTCAACCTCTACCTCCAAGTCCGCCTCAAAATCCTCGAAGCCATCACTGAAGTCTACTCCAATACCGACAAAGTCTAACTCAAAGTCTAAACTTTCCTCGAAGCGCAGCAGCCCAACCGATGAAGTAAGCGCAGGAGATGAGTCTCCTCGTCCAAAAAAGCGAACCAAGTTGACTGAAGGCGATATCATCGAAGTTGCCGCTCCAACTCCCACTCCAACTCCAAAGCCTACGTCAGCACGGAGGACACGCACTTCAGAAATACATGAACCGACCACTCGTGTTGATACCCCTACTCAAACCACATCGGCACGGAAGAAACGGGCTTCGGAAGTTCAAGAGTCGAAGCTCTCTATCGCTCCTAATACTAATAAACCTACACCAAAACGTGCCACACGTCCCCATCTACCCGTAGATGATGGCGAGTCTCGGCTGTCAGCTCATGATATTGACCTTTACATGGATAGCCCCCCCCCGAGGGTAGCATTCAGCAATTCAGCCATTCAACCGAATAGCCAGTTTATCAAATTTCTCAAGGATCATGGAGGTAATAGGGTCGAATCGATCCAGAGTGGTGGAGCGAACGTTCTTTGGTGAGTGTTAAGTCCACGCGCATTAGATCTGCTCAACTACTAACCGCCTCAGCGTGCGCGAGGGTCCAATCCGCAAATCCATGAAACTTCTCTTATGCCTCGCTCTCGGTATCCCGATCGTTACAGACAAGTGGCTTAAGGAGAGTGTCAAGCGAAATAAGTTCCTGCGTCTCGAAGACTTTGTTCCCGATATCCCGGACCAGGAGAAGGAGTGGGGTTTCTCTTTTTCCGCCGTTTGGAAGCAAGCTCACCCGGGCCTTTTCAAGGGCAAGTCTGTCTTCTTCACTCCGGCTTTGAAGAGCGTTTATACTACCTTTGCGGAAGTGGAGGCCGTTTGCAAAGCTGTAGGTGCGAAAAAGCCCGTCGCTAAGCCTGGTAAGGATACAATCATCCTTGCGCTCGAGGAGAACGATTTAGATGCTGCCGCATATATTGAGAAGGGATATACTTGCTACAATAAGGATTTGCTGACACTCAGTATCATGCGTGGCGGGCTCGATCTGGAGAGCGATGAGTTTAAGATTTCGAATGTCAGTAGCCAGCCCAAGAAGACTGCGAGGGGACGGCCGAGGAATAGCTAGGTAGAATGCATCTCGATGAGCTGTTGAAGTTTCTAGAGTACGATCACCTGTTTACAACGGGTTTTCTACGAAGGGTCTTGTCTTTTTTTTTTTTTTTTTTTTCGATCTGCGATCTTTGAGTTATTTTCGAGGAGTTGTTTTGTTATATCTATCAGCAAGATTTTGCATTGTCTGGCTTGGGGTCATGGATAGCGGCACCAGCATATCCTTTCTTTCCCTATCTTCTCTTCTTCAATTGCAGTTCTCACAGTATATCCCTGGATCTTTTTCATTCCCATCCATCTCGATTTCTCTTACGATACCCTAGCATATGTATTCCCCTTTTCCTTGCAAAAATTAAACCTAGCAAAAGTTAAGATTCATCACCGGAAGAGTATTACTTCGGCATCTTGCATCTTAATAGTTCCGAGGGTGGATGTAGCTTGTTGCGGCTACGCTCCAAGCACCGCGTGGCATTTCCTATTTATTTACTTTGTTTCATTACGACGCATTGGCGTTCCAGGCGACGCCAGGAAGTTTTCTACGGTGTTCAATGGGGTATGCATGTTACCAGATGATGGCGCTTTTTATTCGCGGGGTAGCGGCAGCGAGATTTCGCTTCTAGAAGCGTATCTGAGAAAGGAATGGCATAGCGAATGTATGAGCAACGAAGGGGAGAAAATATATACGTAAATTTCACAATATTATCTCTATACCGCACGACACCGATACGTACGTTGCACATTATCACATATTATATCCAAGACAAGGTAAATGTCCATGGTATCAGATTGATCGCTGTACAAATCCTATACACACCATTCCCCAAACGCCAGAAAATGCCTACGAAATGTCATCTCCGATAAATACTCAATCGTAACTCATCTTCTCCGCACCGTAACCACCCGTACCCAATACGCCCAGGCTACCACCGCGTCCCCGCCCGCTCTTCCGCCCATAAACCTCCATGCCCCAATCATACATCTGCCACACCCAACCCCCGGCCACCATGACTCCGGACACGACATTCACCAACCGCACGAGCAGGCCCAGGAACGAAGCAGACTCCTCAGCAATCGTAAGCGTAATAGGCTCGATATCGAACTTGACAAAGATGCCTGGAATCCAGTTTTCATTGACAGGATGGCTTTGACTAGTCACGGCATACTGGTTGGTCTTGATAGCGTGGGAGGAGTAGAAGACGGATTTTGCGGGGTGGTCAGGGGAGCGGTTGACAGCTTCGAGGAGGGGCAGAAGGGATGCGTCGTCCGTATAGATGGTCGGCACGATGGAGACGTAGTACTGGTATTTGTAGAAGTGGTCCGGAGTCGTGGTGATTGTATTGTCGAGCGGATTGGTAAGGGAGGGGTAGTACGGGCCGAAGGAGAGCTCGGTGATTTGGTGGGAGAAGTTGAAGGCTGGTCATGCTCGTTAACTGGATTGTGTAATGGATACTAGCACGACAATGAGAAGGGGGAAGGTAGGGTAAGGCTTACCTGAATGATCCAAATGCTCCCCAAACTCCATGTACCCGTGTCCTCTTGCTGTGATGTGGAAATCGCCCTGCACTTTGTTTCCGTCTAAGCTGCCGTATATCCTGCACGCGTCTACTGGCCCCCGTATTCGGGGCGTCTTGGGGAACTTCTTGCCCTTCCTTGCGGCGCCGAGTTGGTCGTGGACGTCCCACATATCTTCCCACCCCGGCAGTCCTCCGTCGCCCTCGCCCAATTTATGGATCTGCTTTCCCTTCCCCCACTGGCTCCAACTCGTAGGGTCTTTTCTTAAGAGATCGCCAGCGAGTGTGCGGTCACCGGCAGCGTCTTGCATGTTAACGTGTAGGTCTGCGCATTTCATTGCGACGACGATGTCGAGGTTAATTTGCAGGTCGTGCGATACGCCTTTCTCGACGGAGAAGGTTTGTGTTGTGGTGCCAGTGAACCACCGACCGATTTCGGACCAGGACAGATAGATGCATGTTAGGATTAGGGTGACGGTCCATCCGGAGGAGTTGCGGCCGCGCGTTAAGTATGTTTGCTTGGTTTTTGCTATGCATGTCAGTTTCTAGCTTTGCGGAGGTTACTTCAGGTAAGAGGCAGGAACCTATAGTCTGATGGAAAGGGTTATGGAAGGGCAATTGCCCACTCTGAGCAACTATGACAGAAGCTCTCTGTATACGGAAGTGCAGAATTGCAACTTACGAAAAGCATCAAAGGCCGCAATTCCTCCCGACGGCCCAAAGCTCTCCTCCGAGAGCCCATGATCCGCAAACCCGTTCATTTCACCGTTTATGTGCGCGTCGCACAAGTTGGGCACTGTCGGCCCTATATATTATTCTGCGCAATCCCACAAAGGAAATGAATGGAGGTTGTGCGAAAGCAAGGGAGCGTTGTTCGTTAGACTGCGAGTGAGTTGTTCGACGAAAGGACACCTCTAAGATTTAGCCCTACTGAGTGCACGGGCCAACGGGTACAAAGCGCCACGTGGGCCGCCTTTCACTTGCACCATTTCATGTTCATTAACGTCACGTCTCTGATGGAATCCCAACCAAGGGATGGATTGCGATCATGAATTCTGAAATTAAATTCGTGAGCTTATCTTGAGCTTATCTAGTCAAGGCTACCGCAGCCTCCCGTCGTAAACCTTTTGTCTTCCAACAAATCGCTAGATCCTCTCCAGCATCTTTACGCCGACTCATCTGTGTTCAGGATGCCGTACTGCGAGTTCGTCTCCCCTGATACCTGACTGCCAGTCTGCCTCGGGCCACCTGCAGCATCATACGCCGACTGGGCGGCCTCCTTTTGGAATTGGTGCTCGGCCACTCGCCCCGGATCATTCTTGCCTCCGATGTCGTTGTTGAATGACGCGTTGGGGTTAGAGCTGTCGAAACCGCCTTCAGTGATGTTCTTTCCCTTCGGCTTGAACTCTCCCGGATCCCGAGCGAGCTCAGCAGACCCAGCATAACTTCCCGTTGGTGCAGTAACACCTTGACCAGGGCCTATGGAAGCAGAACCCGTTGATCCCATAGAGTTGAAGCCCGAACCAGTGGATCCCATTGAAGCTCCGGTAGTTGCGTATGTGGGACCAACACCTGTCTCCTTACCCAACCCTTTTCCAGCGTTTAATTGAGAAGTCTCACTCCATCCCTGCTGTGCTTCACGAGCCTCGGCATCTGGGGCAGCGGGAAGCTTTGTAGCACTAGAGGTGTCGGTGGTGTTTGTAGTGGTAGAGTCGGAGGGTTGCTTTGAGGCAGCTGCGTGTAGATTGCCCTCGCCGAAGGAGCCTGGGCCCTTTAGCGACTCTGCGGCCAGCGAGTCAGATGTGACGACACCGACAGCTTCGGGGAGCTCCTGCTTCGAACGGGGGTCGGTTGTGACCTTGTGGGAGTTAGCGGATGCAATGTGCTTTAATTGACTCACTGCGGAGGGTATGGATAGGTTTGACGTCGAAGACTATTGGTGCTCGCATGACTTAGGGTGGGGCTTACCTTCTGACCAGCTGAAGAAGGCATGTTGATTATCACAGAGCTTGTTATTGGTATTTAGTATTGGTAGAAAGCTTGTCCTCTGCGGTTATCCGAGCTTTTGGTGTGTGGAAGAGGATTTGCTGTATAACGATGGAGAGAGAAGCTCGAGGGAGGTCATAGGAAAATACTGCGATCGAAATCTGTGTATGCCATCATGATGTCATTTGGCCCGCTTCTAGCGAAGGTACTGCTTCGCCACGGTGAAAGGCTGAAGAAGCTGATAGAATGACTTCCGAAATGATGTCTACAAATCAGGGATTGGGTATGAACGGCTTAACCGTTTGAATCACGCCTGTTTGCGCCATAGTTGACACTTGTCATAACAACAGGTCGTTGAAGTCTGACGAGGAAAGTTTCGGATGCAGTCTCTTTAGTTGCGGTTAACTTTTAGCGGTTTAGAAAGGCATATTCATGATTCCAATTTTAAAGCAAAATGGTCATAAAAGAATGTGATAAAGCGAACGCAATTTTTGAAGACCGTAATTATTTATGTCATGGCATTTGGATTTTTGTCTATACAATTGAAGTTACTCCATTTCACTTCTTTAAGAGTCCGTGATATAATACATATTCATCCCATGTCATCGTCAGAGTCATGATGTTGATATCCAAACGCCGTGCCTGAATGCACACCTCTATTTTAATCCGCTGCTAGGATCGTTCTTCTGAGGGTATCCGTAGTCTTTCCCGGTTGTCTCAGCAAGACCTGCCTTGTGCTTCGCCTCCCGCGTAACAGCGTCGTTGGGGATGCCGCTAAGGTGGTCCTTGGCTTCACGACCAGCACCAGCCGTGGTCTCAGTCTTCCAGGTCTCGCCGTCCGTTCGGACGCTACTGTCAACAGTCGCAGGGCCGCGAAGGCCAGACTCTGAGGCTACATCCGAGGCGGAGAAGTCGTCTTGACGAGAACCTGAACCAACGTTCACGGTGCGCTCGTCAGCAGAGTTCCAGTCGGACGAAGCTGGGGGTTGGTCGGGGAGAGGAAGGTTGGACTTGTGCTCTTCGATGATCTGTTGATTGGAAGGCATTTTGTCGGTGGTTGTTTGCGTCTAGTGGAGTATTAGAGAAGGCACACTTAAGAAGCTCTAAGAACTCTTTCAGAAATCTTTCTGGGCTCAAAAGTTCTACTTTGGGGGTGGGTGCTTACGATATAAGGTTGATGGACTGGAATCCGCAGTGGGTTACGAATTGGGTAGCAGGAGTTACTGTTTGGAAGCGATGGAGGAGAAGAGGAAAAAATTGGCCTTTAAAACTGCAATCTGTACTTATGGTCGTCCATGGTTGGTGGGGCTTGTGACGTCACAAGCTGCGATGATGGAATCGCTGCGAAAACCCCATCGTGATTCTTCAAAATGCACTGACCTAGTGGTGATCAAGCGTCGCCTGTCACCTTGAATGCCCGCAGTCGGCACGAGTATGCCGTCATGGCATCCGCATGCTAGCCAGGGCGTTTCGCTACCCTAGTACGATTCAATACGTTAACGACTGTCTACATGTACTCGATACCCCCAAATAAATATCGTGATCTCGGGTCACTTCCGATCTTACAGCTTGGACTTAAATGGATTGCTATGTGGTCGGCTATGCAGTCATTTTTCAGTCATCAGCTTGGATACATCATGCCATAAACTATATGATTGGAACTCGAAAGAGAAACTGTACCGTGGATTCAGCCTTGCAAACCATCTATGGGACCCTGACCATCGAGACCCATCCATATGAGTGGTCTGGAGACCTGTGCTGCGCCACGCCTCGAAGCAAACCCCAACCAACCAAAATTGTCCGAGATCGAAAACCCTCATTATCGAAGGCTAGGCAAGCGGCTGGGATTCGCAGCGTGGGCCTACACTTGTCTCGGCAATAGCCACGGGGTTTCACGATGCAAAAATAAAATTGAGAGCATTGCAAGAAATGGGAAAGTGCTTTATATGGTGAATCAGGAGTAGAGAATGGGGAGTGTACATCTAAGCTGAGTGTGTCGAATAACGCGATCAATGAACGGTCTAAATAAATGCTAAGAAAACAGCCTTAAGAGGCTGGGGAAAATGGGCGCCAGGAAGGGAATTCTAGAACAATGAATTCTGTGGTTAGGGCCGCTGATGTGACTTGAGATCCTTAGAGTTGGTAACCCTTCTAGAAGGTCAGCTCGCGCAGCGAAGCTGACTAACAAGCCAAATGAGCCGCGTGTACAACATCACCTCATAGATGGATGTTCGAAGTTTCGTGCCAGCGCCGTCTATTCTCGTCAACCTTCGCACTAGCGCCTCCTCCATAACATTAAGGAGGACATTGCCTGAAGCCCTAAGGCACCGATTGCCAATTTCGTTCGAACCAGTCTCGGAACCTTATTGGTTGAACATCCGGGAAGCAAGTATTGAGATACGCAGGGGTTGCGAAGTCGTAACGCCCTTCTGCCGTGGCAATCAGGTTATAAAGGCATCGTTGCCTCTGGTGGTCCCCTGCCATTTGAGCCAATGTCAATTCGTATCGAAGTGTATCAGGATCCTGCCATTGAACATTGTTGAATATCCTCCCTTGAAGAAGGTCAGCTTAGACACAATAAGATGGGACTAGTGGAAGATCTTACTTCTACAGGTCTGCACCAGCTCGATAAGTGAGTTCACTGTCATCCTTTCTCCGCACATGGACATCTCTGCAGGCCACTGAGTCATATCTAAGGACCTCACAACAAACTTGGCGACATCAGTTGCTGCCGTCATGCTCAAGTATGCGAGATTCCTGGCTGAATCATACACCGGTGCTTCCGCAGTCATATTCCTAGCGTCGAATATGTAGTCTCCTTCATTTCCGTACCCAGTGTTAACTCCGATCCGTTGAGAGATCATGCCATTTACAGAAAATCGTTCGTAGAGTATTCCACAGACAAAAACCGTTGACTGTATATATCCACGGTAGTGTTGAAGCAAAGCTAATGCAGCAGCCTTGCCGCGATCCAGGGGATCGCTTTGGGCTCGCAGCCCAGGCTGTCCTTCGAACTCTGCCGGAGCAAATCGACGCACTCGGCATGCAACAGCTGCTTCGATCAATCGTAGTTGAGCATTACCCGTTACGGTAGATATGACTGTGTCGACCCCCATCAGCGAATGCTGGATTGAAGTTGTATCATTGTAGTCCACGATTTGACATTGATATCCCTGGGAGATTAGATGGGGTTGATGCTGGAAATCTATCAGTATGCCAGTTTCCTCATTCTGGTAGTCGAAGGCCGGCATTTCGGGATGGTGTGCAAGGGAGCGTTAGACGTACACTTCTAGATAAGATGATCAACTGATGGCTTGTGGACTCATGAATTTCTCGGGCTATTACGAGGGCTAACCCGCAGGTCCCAGCGACTGCTATACGCATGTTGGACATAGTTGGTTCTGGTTGATACAAGGATGAAGAGAACGAATTCAAAGTAGAGTATTGTGTTGATGTCAAGCAAAGGAAGCGGCCGAATCCCATTTATGCTTCTTCATAACCGAGCCTAGCTATCGGCTCAAACCTCAATGAAAAACAGGGAGGCCTGGTAGTCCTCTTACAGTGACACAGTGACAGGGTATGGACGCCCGTGACTCACGGGGCAGGAAGTGGAACTTGGAGAATCGGTGCGGGGGGAAGCAATTGCAAACAGTTGGCTTGGAGCACTTGCCAGTAAAACCTAGTACAGTTAGAGGAAATGGATGCAAGGTAAGGCGTTCTTTTGACACGACTGAAGGATGAATAAAGATGAGCAAGTGGGCCAATCGAGCGCATCAAACCTACGAAATGGTTGAAGGTGTCTTGCCTGCAACTGAGTAACTCCCAACGGTGGATTAGTGAAAGCTCGAAAAGGGGAAGTCACTGCCACCGTCTTTCAAGAATTCCAGGGGTTATCCGGTGTGAGCGCGTGGCAAGGGAAGAACGGACTTGACGAAAAAAGCCCTGGTGTAGAGCATGCGGTTGCCTTGCTTGACGCCTTTCCCGCGAGACCAATGTGTTCCCGGGGTCAAGTCTGTATGGTGATTCGCGGTCAGGTGTGCAGATGGCAGCGCCCTACATGGCTTGGCTTTGGCGGGACGAGCGCCCGGAAGCTAGATAAACAGCAGCCGGCAATGGGATTGGACTGTTGATTGACTATAAGTGAGTGATGCCTAAACATGCTCTATCCGCAGTCTGCGAATATCCAAGACCATCCACGAGTGTTTTGTGTGTCTAAAAGAGTGGGCCACGCTTTCGGCCGGGAATCCCAACCATGTCACCGTGGTATCTAGAGGGACGGTCATTTTATCCGAAAAAGAAAAGGGGCCAATGAGATGGCAGGATGCGACGGCACCGCGGACGACCGTTTTCTTCGGTCGCGTGGGGAATGGGAGCGTAACCGGGGAGTTTGAGGCCCGCACGCCTCCTTCCGAATGTTTCAGCCCTAAACCCCTTACCCAGAGTATGGGCTTGCTTTGTGCTCCATGTGAGGGGCATATTCCCGTCGTTCGGAGGCACAGGGTGCATGCAACGCAGTGGAGGGCGAGTCCCCCATTGCACGAAGACGGTGCTGTGGCGTGCGTTGAGTTTAGGCTCTCGGGAGAGACACCTAGCTAGGCATGAAGGGCTAGCATTCTATTTGCAGGTTGTGTTGGGCGAGTGACTGGAGAATGCTGTTATAAGGAAGGCCGAAAAGAGTAATTTGGGGGCCAACTCCGGTGAGGTGACATGGAAGTGAACTTGCAGAGAAGGCTGAGGTAGGCGACAAAATAGAAGAATAACTCAAACAAGAAAAATATTACGGTGTAGGAATTGGTGGATATGCAGGACCCAAGATCCCGTCCGTTGGGTGTAGCTTAATACATGCTCCCCGCATTGTGTAGCAGTCACTGGAGCTGCACTTAGGCATGGCTAGCGCAAGCCTAGCAGGGCTGAGAAAATGCATAGGCGGCCGGGGGGGCAAAAACTTAACATGATTGGCGAAAGCTTGCTGACTATAAAGGTAAGATGAAGTTGAGGTCAGTCTCGACGGCATTTCTGCCTTGAGCAGGGGACGATCCAGAACGGGTGACGATGGGGGACCGATCTGGGAAGAGAGAAAATAGAAAGTAAACAGCAATTCTAGTAGGACGCGTATGCCGGGGTGGTCAGATGGACGGAGAACGGCGCTGGTGTTACACATCGAGGGCCTTCACAGGACTCTGCAGCAAGCGTGGGAGGCATCTTCAGCTTCCCGGGTTTGATCTTACGGTGAGTGCCGCCAAGTAGGACACGGTGTGACGGATAATGGTACGGGTTTTCGAGAACCAAGGTCGTTGCCTGAAGCCCATTGCCTTCTCAGCTGAAGATTGGGCAGCGATGGACGCAAGTGCGCAGCGAACGTCGATGGGGAGAGGAGAAGGTTTAGACGCGGATGGGATTCACGCGCCCGGGCCTTGAGTGAGTCGGCTAGCCTTTCCAATTGGAGGGATCGTCATCGCCACGTGATACCGCGTTGGGCTGCCTGTCTTCCTGTTGTGGAACCTGCCCGACTGGGACTCCGCCGCGCACGAGGCGGAAATGAGTTTCAACAATTCACCAGGAACATGTTGTACAGCTTCCGGCTGTAACGTGTTCGTGAGCTAATCTAGATACTCAATTGCCTGATCTGGACGCCGTCGAACAAGCCCCGAAATGCGTTGTAGATCTCTGCCGCCGTAGAGGAGGAGGGGGGGTAGGAGTAGTAGAGGTAGCAGTAACTCCACAGTTCACGCTGCGGCAGACGCGCGTTCGGATCAGAAGGGGATGCGGAATAGCCTTTATGAGCGCCATGCGGCTGAAATGCACAACTATGCACAGATGGTCTTCCCCAAGAGGCTTAGGGGCATGCGAGACATATACACGGCTCCCTCATGATGCTCTGTGCTTCGCCTCGGGCCGTGTGACGCGATGGAGCTCAACGCGCGCCTCACAACATTCCCTGCCACATTGCTCCCTCCATTCCCATCGTTCCTCGAATACTCCGTGCTGCTTGTATCAGTTTCTCTCTGGTCCTTTCCCCCGCCTGGAGCAATTGCCCGCCATGGCTGAAGCGCCGTTGCCAATTGCACCCTCTTCATCACCCTCGTCATCAAGCGTCACAGGCAGGCGCTCGAGTCCACCACACTCGGGGCTGGCCTTCCTCGTGCATTCGCCCGAGACGGTCAGCAACAACTTGCCTCCAGACGTCGACAACAAGCCGCTTGCACGCCAGAAGCGCCGGCGCACCAGGTTCGTTGCATTTTGGTTTTTGTATCTCTGTTGCTCCTCCACGACGCGTTGTTTTGGAACGTGCTCCCGTGGCATCGCTTCGAATCGCCCTAAAACAGCCCCACCCCGAGGTTCTCACCACTCCTCACTGACCACATGGCCTGCAGCAAAGAAGACGAGGAAATCCTAAAGGCAGAATACCAGAAAAACCCGAAGCCAGACAAAGCTGCCCGCATCGAGATTGTTAGCAAAGTCGCGCTTAGCGAGAAGGAAGTGCAGGTGAGTTGGCGCGTGGTTCGCCCGTGACAGGCCAGAATGACTAAACCTTTCGCCTTCAGATCTGGTTTCAGAACAAACGACAGAACGACCGCCGCCGCTCTCGACCTAGGGACGGCCCATCCGCTGCCCTCATGTCCTCGTCCTCAAACATGTCCGACCCTGCGACCGAGGACGAACACCCGGCGCAAGAGTGTGACCAAGAAGTGCGCGAAAAGGATGAGACGAGAATAGATGGCGCAGAGCTGGCGGAGACCTCGAATGACGCCATACCAGCGAGTGCCGCTTCACCTCCAACTTCGACCGGGACAGATTCACAAGACGCTGCCGACTCTATGGTTATCCCATCAACCAATCCACCCCACACAGCCGATACTGCGCCTACTGAACTCAGCAGCTCGCAGCAGGCCTTACTCTCCTCTCAAGACACATACCAAGCACGAACCTCCTACCTCGCCAACCGCCGTAGCGCTTCCTTTGTCCGTTACAATGAAGAGAACCCCTCAGATTCCGCTCCCTTCCCTCTGTCCTCGCTCCCTACAACTGAGTCGGTTTCTTCGACACGCAGCCTAACACGCGCCCACTCTTTCGTCCGCCTTTCCATGACCGCCGATGGCAAGGCGCGGGTTGTAACAGATGCGGACCAGTCACCATCCCCTCCAAAGCTGAAAGCTGATCCCGCAACCTACTCTCGTGCCGCAGCTAGTCTTCGTAGGAGCTACAGCGCTGCGGGACTGAACGAACGTTTACAGGCCGCTGCAGCAGAAGAGCGAAGCCCAAAGATCGCGAGAACATCTTCCAATATCGGACGAAGCCGAGATTCACGAGCGTGGGAATTCTGGTGCGATCCAGATACTCGGAACAATCGAAGCCTAACTACTCAGGCAGAGCAGGAAGGAAGCGGTAGTGCTGTTGATGCTATAGGGCTCCTACGCGCGAACCGAAGAATTCTGGCTCAAAACCAGGCGCGGCAGAATCAGAACGCACATGTCGTCTCCCGATACGAGACCTCCACGGCGCTAGGTGAGCAAGGAGCCAAAAAATCTTCACATACTTTACAACGCGCGTCTACCACGCATGGCCGTCTTCAAACGAAGGATATCGAGAACTACAAGAATGGCGACAGTAGCGACACGGAAGATCTACCCCAGACGGAATCTGATAAAGAGAATTGGGAACCCGAAGTACCACAATCACAGTCGTGTCGTGCTCGACCATGCCAAACATCGCGGTCAGCTCAGCGCCCTCGCCGGATTCTCGGTGAAAATACGGAAATCATGTCGCAGAGCTCGAGTCTGGGCGCCATGCTGGCCCGGGAGAAGGCCAAAGATGGAGTTAAGTGGGAGCGAGAAAATTCAGATCCTGAACAGGACGAGGAGCTGAGGTCGTTCATGAATGGGGGAGACTTGAGTTCACAAGCAAATTTGAGCTCCGCAGAGGAGGCTGGATGCGTTGAGGGGTTGTTAAAGTTGAGCCGGGGCAACTGGCGGTAGTGGCTGCTATATTGTCTGGAAAGTCAAAGGTGGAGGTCACATTATTTGACGCGAATTTGTTCGATTCTATTTTATCATATTTTCTAAACGATTTTAGTCCTACGCATTTCAGCGCGGATCGGGGTGTTGTTAGGGTCTAGCCGGGACATATCATGCGGAACGCGTTTTGCGGAGTTTGAAACAATATGTCACGTCAGATGTCGACATTCAAACAATGTACGACTTTGTGATTATTCTTCCTATCTGAGTTGGTCTTTGAGGCCTAGAGTGCACATACCTTAGTGATGCCTAGAATGTCCTGATGTTTTAATGCAGGAAAGTCTACATGACGCCTCTTTTACTGATATCTGATGAATAGATGGAAGTGATGATGAGAATACACTGCTTGCCCTATCCCATTTACATCTTACTCGCGTACGCGCCGTCACAGTTAATCCATTAAATCCCCCAGAACCACAAATAATTCCAAAATTCGAAACCATACCTCTCGGTGCTAGCTCTCTTACTCACCTATCTCTGCGCGGGAAACGGCCTCACTTCCCTCTTCACCGCCCGCCAGCCTACATATTTCCCTGAGTTCTTGTCCGCTGTGTCAGGATCATGACTCCTGAATAGTGGTCTCTGCCTGTAATCGGATTTCTTCTTCCCGACGCGGTTCCTAGCTGCTACACTCACTTTTTCACCGTTTTTCTCGCTCTTGATTTTCTGCTCTTCGCGATGCTGCACCGCTTCCTCGTCGCGCAGCACACTACACCCGATGCTCCCCTCGTTGCTCAGCGGGACGTGCATGCCGGGCAGCTGCAGCGCGCCACGAATGTATGTGTCGTCGGAGACGTAGAGAGGTATGTCGGGGGGCGGGATGCCGAGTGGCGCGCCGGAAGGCGGTCGGACATAGACGAAGGGCTCGATATTTAGCATTTTTGCGCGGGCTTTTTGCAGGTCGCGGGCGGATGGCAGGAGGCGCTCTTCCCAGGATAGGTGGGTGAGGTCTTGGAAAGCGTGACGGAAGGCTGTGAATGCTGTACGGTAGTCGGAGTTTTGCGGGATGAGGAGAGTACGGTAGGGGGTGTTTTGGGAGGGTGTGGGGGAAGTGATTGTGTGGAGGGCGGCGAGAAGGTTGGGGTGCGTGCTGTTTGTTGCGTGGCTGTTGCTATCGCTGGAGGTGGATGATGTTGTGCTGTCTTTTGAGATGGAAGGACGGTCCTCTTTAAGGCCGGGTAGGAGAGTGAGTTCGGAGGTTGGGGAAGGGCTTGGGGGTGGGGTGTAGCGGGCAAAAGTGCAATATACATGCGGCTTGGTGTTGGATTCGAAGAGGCGGAGGTTGTAGCGGGTGGAGGTGAAGTTGAAGAGGTTAGCGCGGACTAGAGTGATGTTGTAACTGAAGCCTGTGGCGTCGTTGAAGACGTGGTAAAGGTCTGTTAGACGCTTAGTTTTAGGGATGTCTGTTGTAGAAATAGCCTGCGAAGGAGAGGTCTGGGTAGCGGACGAAGGAGGCGTGGAAGGCTTGGGAGAAATAGCAGGCTCTGACTGCGGCCGAGGCTCTGAAGAAGACAAAGTTGGTGGAGGAGTAGGAGTACGCTCAGAGATGGAAGGAGAAGGAATATGTTCAGAGATGGATGGAGTAGTGACTTGGGAATAAGGAAGCGTAGGCATAGAAGAGGAAACCTTCAAACCTTGAGAATCCTCAAGCGCCTTAATTTCAGTCTCCCTTTCCTCTCCAGCTATCTTGACCTCTTCCTCCTCTCCATGCTTTGCCTTGGCCCCGACCTCGCGTTTCTTCCTTATGGCCTTCAACTGTGCTAGGCTTGATTGAAAGAAGCCACCTTTCGAAGATGCCCGAACTGGGGGAGGGGATCTCTCCACAGATATGGAACGGCGACGAAAAGAGGCAGACTTGGACTTGCGAGAAGAGGAAGGTTTGCGGAACCTACCTGATCCCGTATCCTCCTTCGCCTGCATGACGCCCTCATTGAATGTCTTCGCTATAAACCGTCAGAGCACATCGGAAACTACCGTAAGGCGAGAACCACTTACAATCAAAAATCTTGCTCGTTCTCTTTATCGCCTTCCTCTTCCGCCTATTTTCAGAAAGATTCTTCCACAAATACTTCTTCTCAGTCACCTTCCGACGCGCCATCAGAGAGTCTTCAAGCCAGTCGTAGCTCACAATCCGGGCACCCAGCCTTGCTGCTTGTTTGACTGTACTAGTATCAGATCCTGTTCTTATTCCTAGAGAATGGCGACGGGGCGATGAGACATACCGGCACTTGTCTTCTTCTTCCAAGCTTCTTTCGAACAGACTAGGTGCGTAATACCCTTCTGGACCTTGGGCACCCATTTACCGTCGTTAGCATCGATCCATTTCTTGAGCTGGTCGTTGCTTTTGCCAGACCCAAGGTCGCCGGCGGCTGTGATTGTAAGGGATTTGAGGACGCCCATCTTGACGGTTGTCGAGTAGGGACAAGAAGGGTGTGGTAGTTGGAGAAGCTGGAGTTGTGGATAAAGAACGGTTAGAGAGAAGAAAATTCAGGAGATAAAATGATTATGATTATAGCCTGTAGTTTTAGCTTTATAGGACGAGCGGTGAGAAGAAGCCCTTAATGGCTCTTTTACTTGGGTAGGATATATTGTAGGTCGGGATGATTGGGAGAAGGTATTAAGAACATATGAGATTTCATAAAAAGAAAGTCGAAATATGCTTCAGTGAAGGTAAGAGATATGGCAATACCAAGTTGAGTAAAAAGGTGACAGTGTTTGTAGGATAGAATGTAGGATGAAGTAATGAGAAACTGTAAGTTTGGGAAAAGGGTGCCTATATCAATTGATTGGGGGATTATTTCGGCAAATATGCAAAGCAAAGAATCGAGCACGAGTTGGAAGATTGTAGACGATGAAAGATTTATATTTTTATGAATGCAGGCCGAAGTGTTTTGAAGTTTTTGAGAAAATCTACAAAGCCTTTGCAGCCTTTACGAAAGCCTTCATCTTGTCCAGGCTCTGTTGCCCGTCATCTTCCACACCACTGCTTACATCCACGACTTTGACCCTACTCCTGAACTCTCCTAGACCGCCCAGCACATCCCGAACGTTGTCTGGATTCAAACCTCCTGCCAGAATAACACTAAAACCCTCATCTTTCGCGAATAAATCTTTGACATCTTTCAGATCTACTTGCTTACCTGAGCCTCCGGAGCCGGCATCTAGAAGAGGGAGACTGTGGTAGCCTCGCAATCCAACTCCCGGGTCTTTAGGACTGAAACTCTTGAGAACAGGGACCGGAACTAACCTCGCCCACTCCAGAGGTTCGGAACCGTGGAATTGGACGAGATCTAGATTAAGCAAACGTTGCTGTTCTAAAACGTATTCCAAAGGCTGATTCTGGAAAACGCCGACAAGTAGCGCCCGATCTGGATGTGAGACGTGATATTCTAAGGAATGCTCGAAGAAGTCCGAAGCAGACTTCAAAGCTGTAGATGGTTTAAGTCTAGTGGGCTGGGCTTTCTTCGTCTTATGAACAACGTTAGAAATGGACAGCGCTGTCTCAGTTGACACGGTCCGCTTTCGGCCTTCCGCAAGGATGATTCCAATTAGATCTGCTCCAGCGTCAATTGCCACGGCTGCAGCGTCTGCACTGCGGGTTCCGCAGATCTTCACCATTGGAGCTGACTTTGCTGTTGATGACGTGGATGAAATTGATCCACCAAGAAGCTCTGAGATGAACTGAGCAGTATCAGAAGCTCGCATGAGAGCCTCACCGACCAACACAGCACCCACACCGCTTTTCATATAGGGCTCAACATCCTTAGGGCCTGCAATTCCGCTCAAGGCACAGACGATGGTCTCCTTTGGTACTGCATTCATGAGGCGACTGGTTGTCTCCAAGTCGACTTCAAAGTTGGTAAGATTTCGGTTGTTGACACCAATCACCTTGGAGCCAAGCTTGATAGCAACCTGCATTTCTTCTACCGTATTCACCTCAACTAAAGGCTCCATGCCTAAGGATTGTGAGTAGAGGTACAACCTCTTCAACAGAGCCTCATCCAGCATTTTGACAATCAATAGCACGGTGTCAGCACCAGCCAGCCTAGCTTCAAGGATCTGATATTCATCAAAGATGAACTCTTTACGAAGTATTGCTGGTCTGTTTGGCATCCCCTCTAAACTCTGTCGCACTGACCTGAGGTCATCAATGCTTCCTTTAAACCATTCAGGCTCAGTTAAGACAGAAATGACACTAGCTCCTGCCTTGGCGTACTTTCTAGCTTGGGCAGGGGCGCATGTGGATAGGGAAATTATTCCCTTGGAAGGAGAGGCGCGTTTTATCTCTGCCATCAAGGAAAGGCGGTATGGGGACTGTCGGAGCCTCTCTGAGAATGATATCTGTGGAGGTGCTAGATTGAGGTCATATGACGCTTGGAGGTCGCTTGGCCTTTGGGATGGAATCATCTTCTGTTCGGCCACGGCAGCTCTACGATGGTCGTAAATCTTCTCCAGAATCGATACTTGCTTGTCCTTTTTTGCAGATCCATTGGCAGCACAAGTGCCGTTCGGGGCGGCGCCAATTGCCTGGACGTGTGTCTCTTTTGCTAGTCGCTCATTCTCTGCCCAGGTTCCGCCCTGCATACGTAAAAAGTTCTTGATCATCACCCGCCCCTCCTCGGTCAATATACTCTCGGGATGGAATTGCACGCCTTCAATCAGATACTCTTTGTGCCTTACTCCCATTATGACACCCTTTCCGCCATCCGGGCCGAAGGCGATCCAGGACGTGATTTCGAGACAATCGGGAAGTGTAGGATGCGTGCCAGCCAAAGAATGATACCTCGTCACCGGAAGGTCTTGCGGAATGCCTGCGTATACGCCCTTTCCGTCGTGTCTGAGGGGAGACGTCTTGCCATGGAGAATTTCGCCTGTCACGTCGACGCGGCCGCCGAAAGAGTAGTAGATGCACTGCTCTCCCATGCACACACCCAAAATAGGAATCTTTCCGCTAAAGTATTTGATCGCATCGTTGCTAATTCCAGCATCCCTCTCAGGGTGTCCGGGTCCTGGACTGATGACTAGTTGTGTGGGCTTCTTGGAGATTAGCTCGTCAAGAGTAATCTCGTCGTTGCGAAAGACAGTCACGGTCGCACCTTCGAGCACAAGGTACTGGTAGACATTCCAGGTGAATGAGTCGTAATTGTCAATCAGAACCAAGTTTGAGGCAGTCGGAATGGGAGCAGACGGGGCGGGGTGGTGCGGGGAGTGGTCGATGAGCGCTGGTGGAGTCATTGTAGCCGAGGTGCGGAGGGAGCGGTACAATTGATTGATAGGGGAGGAGGGGGTGGGAAGGGAGGGCCTGGCAGCCGCAATTGAGGCACTACAAGTAGATATGTGTCCTGTGGACGGGCGCTGACTCACGGGTCTTGGACGGGTGGTGGGTGAATGCCTAAGGCGGCCCGTAGTCCCACAGAATAGCGGCCGACGCGCTTGCGCTATAGGGTGCGCACGGACCTAGACATTCGCGTGGTGAAAGCTTAGACAAGCTTCCCGACGTGCCATTCACTTCCAAACACTCGACGTCCGCCCGCCCTGCTGTCGCAATTCCTCCCGCTACATGGCCCTCGGATAGGTGCAATTCCAGCGCATTCCAGCGCCAACATGGCTCCTATCCCGCCGCAGGCCCAGTCGGAAATTGACCTCTCCAAATGCTTCGCCGGAGACGTCCAGCTCATGTACGCTCGAAATATTCAGTCTCCCGCACAGCAGTTTACTGACCGCGTTAGCTCCTGGGATCTCACCTATAATGCGCTTTGCGATCCGGAAACCGCAGCCAAGAGCGCACCGTTGCGCGCTTTTCTCACCGCCGAAGCAAGCCTTGAGATACTGAGCAAACCGTGGAAGCCCTTTGCTGAGCCTTCGGCACAAGAGAAGACCAAGTTCGAGACGGCTACCGCGCCCATAAACCTCCCAGGCGCTCAAAACAGCCGGCATCTTATTGAAGAGGTCAAGGCAGATAGCTTATGGCTCTCGCAACAAGCTCGCATTTCTGAGTACTCTGCCCTACGACTTGCTATAATAGAATGGCAGAGTAGGCCGACTATTCAGCTGCTCAGCGGCCTGACAGAAGAGGAGGCCCTGAGTGTCCAAGAAGCGGCAGGTATCTCCAATCTGGGCGCCTCGACGTTCGCGCCAGGTTCGTCGATCCTCACACTACCCTCCGACCTTGTCTTGCAGTCCGATACGAATTTCGATTCCGCCGACCAGCGTAAGCTTCGCTTGTTTGACCTATACCTTTCTACACGCATCGCAATTCTACGAGTCAGCCAACTACTCATAGCATGGGGCTCTGCCCGCGAGCTGAGGCAATGTTACGGTCCGGAATATCGAATCGGAGACGACTGGCTGGAGCAACTAGGTCAAGCTATCGCCGCAAAACAACAACGAAAGGATCCATCTTCTCCAACAGTGACATTTCTCGATCAATGCGTCCGGACTTTGAACACCACGCTGGACGCATTGGACGACGGATTTGCGTGGACAATGCCAGATAGCATTCTAGAGGTCGCCTTGGAGAAATGGGCAACTGCGCAGCTCACCGAAGTAGTCCAGGTCCTGCACATTGCTTTGATTCATGCAGATCTTCTGACGAAGAAATTCATCCAAAGTTCGACACTTGAGGAATGGTTCAACTCTATGTCGAAACGCAACTTTTTTGCAGACCCCCCGATTGTAAGCTGCTTAGCTTGTTAATTAACATGATTATATTGACTTTCATGTAGACTTCACCAAACCAGCAGCCTCTTGTACCGCTCCTGCAGCTTCTATCGTCTCTCTTCTCTTTAGCCATCTTGAAAGTTGACATTGTGCTCCAGGACCTCGAAACTGGAGAGTACGATTCTTGGGATACATCTGCGTATGTCCTGAATCCGCATCTAATTGAGATGATCACTATCATCTTCGGTTACACGAAGCAGCTAGGTCCAAGCCCGGCTACTCCTCCTGCATTTGCATGGTCCATACTTACGTGGAGGCTGTTCCAAGAGGCCAAAACATTAGAGGAAAGTCGCGATCGTCCAATTGAGAGCAACTCAAGAATTTCTGCGACGACGGCTTCTTCCCTTGAAGATGCCGTAATGGCACTCACCAGACTCGAAAGTGGCGAGCTCTTCGACAAGAGACAGCCATATCAAGATATCGGAGAGAGTTGTCTCAATTTCGAGGTTTTCGGAATAATAACAACCTTAACGAATGTTGCAATATCGACCTTTGGAACAACCATTGACCAAATCTCAAGGGACAGTTCTAGAATCCTGTTTCTGCAACTCATTCGTGCGGCTTTAAGTACTGGGATCATTCGATATAGCACCGAAGTCATTCTTTCCGCTTATGCCATCATTGCCGGTGATAGAAGCTTTCGCATGTGGACTTCAAATGTCATATCACGCCATCCTGACCCGGTTGTTTCCATATTCCTCAACGACGATACTATCCTTCGTCCCGAACTCCTTGAACAATCTCACTACCGGTACCCATACGAAATAGGGCCACTTCTCCAGTTTTGCAGTGCTCTGACAAGAGGAGAAAAGTCTTCACATGACGGAATGCCGGCAGTTGGTAGCATACTTGCAAACACTATGACGCTTATGCAACGTCTGCCTGAAAATTTTAGTGGATACGCTTCAATCCGGGAGGAAGAAAATGCAAATTTCGTAGCATTATCGGAACCACTCCCCCAGTTCGCCTCTGTTAAAGCATCCCTCTTCGGTGGGCCGCGCCGGAGGCTTCTAACAGCAAGCGCATCTTACGATGACTCTGACATAGTTATGGTCATACCTCCTGGCACGGAAGGTAATATAGTTGATGACAGCTCACAACCCTTCGTATCCGTATGGCGTTATCCTCATTCCGCCCTGGAGTATTTCGTGCAACTTCTCACCACATATACCGTTGGGAGTAGCCAAGTCGAGTATGCCACCCAGCAGCCGATTTCCATTAGTAGCGCAGCAGATATTATCGGTTTGTTTGCAGACCTTCTACACTCCTCTCTGCGGGCATCGACAGACAATGATAGCAATCCCATTTGCTCTACTGAATTGTTGGCCGCTTTGGATATTCGGATTGATCGAAATCAAGATACCGTGGACATCATCCTCTCTATATTCGAGGAAGAGCTCCTTCGTCTTTGCCAACAGCCAGGAAATGAAGAATCGCTAGATCTCCTCGTCAACTGTATACAATTTCTTCGAGCCTTAGTTGTTATTGCACCTAACAGAGTTTGGCCATGGCTTATTCGGAGTCGATTATTAGAAAGAGAGGGAAGTGGGGGGAGTATGGCAACCATACTTATTGGAACTGAAATGGTTCTTGGTCGTTACGATTTTCTTATCGGTTGCATTCAATTATTCCGAACACTGATAAAAGATGCTGTCGGGCGCACTGTCGCTCGAAAGTCTGCTAGCAAGGCCTTGACTCGCTTCAATGCCGCGACAACTTCCGATAGCGGAACATCCGACAAAATCATGAGCGACATTCTGCTTACGTTTGGACGAACCCTTGCGAGCATACATGAAGGTTCTCTGACTTGGAAGTTCGTCCGACAAGAAGATCGGTTAGAGATCAACATCGGCATATGCAGCGTGTTCAACATGATCTTAGAATTGGCATACGGTGTAGATGATGCACCGAAGCTTTCTGCTAAGCTTACTGGGGTTATTGCCCCGATTGCCGAATATATTACAGGGCTCTATATCTCAAAGTCACTAAATGATCTGCCAACAAACCCAATCTTGGCGTCATTGCTAGCTGGAACGGAGCAAGACTGTGGCTATGTCCTAACGGGCGCTGTTACCCTCTGGAGACAGCAGACGCTTACGGCTCTATCCTTCTCTAATACAATTGTTCGTGTCGCAGTCCTACTTGATAAGCCATGGACACACCTCGAGCAGCGGCTTTTCAAAGCTACGCCATTGCTGACCCGACTCTATTCCATGAGCGATGCATATAAATCTTCGGTTGTGCTCCTCTTAGAAACTCTTGTCAGAGGTGCGGTTCGAGTTGCGGAGCAAGCGGACAAAGAGAAAGAGACCGGTGTTGAGAAGAAAGAACCGCCTTCTCTTCTTGGTCACTTGGGTCCTAGGACCGCAAAGAACTTTCTAAGCATCTTGTCCCAGTTGGATGAGCCGTTGAAGATAGTTGATATCCAAACTAGCGCCTGGAATTTGCTCTCCGCTGTGGTCACCTGCAAACAGCAATGGTTCGCCTTATACTTATTGACTGGGAACACACCACGAGACACCGTCCGGAGTGTAGCCGCCAATGGATCGGGGCCAACAAGGAAAAAAGCACTTCTTACTCGCGCTTTAGACGCTCTTTCAAGGTTTGATTTTAAGAACGAAAGCCTGCCATGGGCCTTGTATACAGCAATGCTTGAATTCGTTACTTCGGCACAGAATAATTGGTCATGGGCCATGGGTGACCCTCGACAACAGAACAGCAAGTTCATTCCCCACCTCCTTGAGTTCCTAGAATGGCTAGCGCAGCAAACGGGAGATCTCCGCTCAGAGGCCGTTATCCTCAAACGCTCTTATCATAACAAATTCGCGTCGCTTGTTTGTGAGATACTTGCTATGTGCCTTCATAGCTCCCGCCAGATAGGGGATGTAACTGCTTTGAAAGACATCCTTCCAAAGCTAGCGTACCTTCAAACACACGCTCTAGATATACCATCATATAATGTTTCTTTGCACTCCAACTTAAAGCAGAATCTGGCGAAGAAATTCCGAGGGGTTTCATTGGAGAACTTTAAACGGACCACGTTGTGTCCGGATAGTTTTGGACGGAGTTTCTTTTATGATCTCAGTCTTGCAGACCAGCTTCTCGGATTCGATAGCACGTGGTCTCGACCCCGACAAGATCAAGGGTTTTCCGCCGAGGTCGTGAGAGCAAATCTCAATCTTGGCTTTGTCGAATCGCAGGCGCAGATACTTCAAAGCTGGAAAGTACTTGCTGTGGAATTAAGCAGCGTAATTGAGAAGGATGATCGTCTCCCAGGAATACTCATTAGCGTTGTAAGAGACTGCATGACCGCCAATGCAGAATCGACGCTCCCGGAAGCTTTGTTCGGCCAGCTCATGACTGTCCGCGCGGACCTCGCATTCGTCTTGCTCCAGAAAATGGTCATATCAAAAGTAAAGGACACCAATGCGCGAAGGTTACTTACCCCAATCTGGAACGCTATTCGCGCATCCACACCCGATTTCGACATAGTATTTTCTTCAGAACAAGTGCACTATTACCGTTTTCTCTTGAGGACCCTTTACCTGTCACTCCAATTTCACCTGCTCGATTCATCTGCAACAACAGAGGATAACACGTTTCGCTCAACTTTTCGGGCATCGCTCCCCGCGAAAAGCACGGAGCTTGTAGAGCCGATTTCAAACCAGCTACTCGAGGTATTATCAGAAATTGTGGCAAAGGGGTTCCGTAGTCTAGCCAACCAACTTCATACGGAGCCGGAGAGTGTTTCTCCCTCTGACTTTGCGCTCCTGACAGCCATTCTTCAGACCATTCTCCGAATACCAGAGATGATCAACTGGCATGCTCAAGCTGCATTGATCTTTGCAAATAGCAATACAGTTCGCTATGCAACAAGTCTTTTCTCGTGGTCGGATCGACTCACTATCTCTAACAACGGCGTCGATGACCCAATATATGGTGAGCTCAGTCTGTTGTTCATCCTGTCACTGTCAAGCATGCAGCCACTAGCGGAGACAATGGCAGTAGAAGGCATTCTATCACAGTTGAGTACAGCGAACTTGATGAAATACTATCATCGACCGGGTGGAATGTCGCCATTCGATGCACCAAGCCGGCTCTTCTCTATCTGGACTAAGGGGATCCTACCTCTTTGCCTGAACCTCCTCTATGCTGTTGGCCCGCCCATCGCTGGCGAGATCTCAGCCTTCCTCAATCAGTTTCACGAACAACTCCTTCGTGCCTCAAATGCACTTGATGATCGGAGGCTGAACAAACTCACACTTTCTATTACTTCAGAAGCACATTCTCTGGCTCTTATTGCGGCTATTTTGGAGAACAATCGAGCGCAAGGACCCAGACTCGGTATCCAGGCAAGCGATATCCCAGTGCTTGACTGGGATAAAGAGAATATTAAGGAGGATATTGAGAGCTGGATGGCTAGGAAAGGAGCACTGAGGGAGAAGATTGTAGTTGTAGATGAGTCGGACGCAGCACTCTTTGATAAGAAGTTGGGTGACGATACAGCTGAAACTATGCTTGAGGAAAGGGTTCTGAGGGAGTTGGACGCAGCGGGCGATTGCTTGGGATTGGGCAAATCCAACGGGTCGTAAGAAAGTATGGAAAGTATGTGTAGGATTTTCTACTGGAATTGAGCATCAAAAGCGTGGCATGGAGTTTTGGAAGCCTTCAAAAGGCGATATACGGCATTTTGGTGAATATTGGCGAATTTTGATATATAGAATTCATATCTTGAAAAAATGTTGTTCATTATTCGAGGTGCGCTGTGGATGTTGCCAATCCATACATGTCCATTACGCCTCATATTCGCCTTAACCCCTTACATGTACTTCAATTCGAAATGCTATGCTCATTCTCATAATATCATCTACTCCTAAATGCACAAATCATCTCCCTCTTTCGCTCTCCCTCGGTCTTTGCGCTGCCCTCTCTAACATCACGATCATCCTAGTATAAACAGTGGGTTTTAACCAGGCCCAATCTTCGGCATGTCGTGATGCTCACTTAGTTCGCTCAGATACCGATTCAACTCCTCCACCCTCTCCTTATGCGTCTTTACACCCTCCCTCCTCAACCGCTCATCTAGTCGCTTCCGCCTTGCTTCTTCGTAGCGTAGCTCCGCTTCGGTTTTTTGCCGGCCGCCGGAAGCCTTGATTTTGTGCTCGGCTAAGGTAGGCGAGAGAGATCGTGTGGGAGTTGGGGATTTGGAGTCTGGCTTTGTGGTTGCGGGTTGCGAGGAGGATTTGGTAGAGGTTGAGGAGTCAGCGGCAGCAGAAGTGGAGTCGGGCTTTGGTTTCTTTTTCTTCTTTTTCTTGTCGATTCCCGCACCTTTTAGTTTTAAGGCGCCCCCACCGGCAGAGGTGTAGTCTGAGGAGGGCATTTGATCGGGGTGAGGTGTTGTGAAGGGGGTTGGGTGTGGGATTTAGAGCTTGGGGCTTGGAGATGGTTAGGCTTGGCGGTGAGGTACGGATGATCGACATAGGGATTCAGGTCACGTGTAATTGATGAACGTCACTTGCATGTATTTGCATGTAGGATGGAGATGTGTCGATTCATATTTAAGGGCCTGGACAGATCGTGAGACGCTTTTCTCTTTAGAAACCACCGGTCTCTGTGCAAATCACACTCTACCCTTTAACCCTTCATGAGCGCAACATGTCACACCACCTCCATTTCCTAGAAGAGATTCGACTCAATATCTACGACCATGTCGCTCCACGATTCTTGACTAAAAATACGCGTTTCCAATTATATCGGCCCACTCGATTCTTGCAAGTTTATTTAAGCAGAACTCGAGCACGAGCTAGTCAACAAGGCACAACAACAGCTGTCGGAAATAAGCGACCATATCCCCAGTGACTACGTCGGGTCTTCTCGATTTCAGATCCCAAGGTATTTCAAATAGATCATCAATCCATGCATGCTCAGCAAGGAATACGAATCGTTATTTAGAATCAGCGCTGAGCTCATGGAAGCTATTACAGGCTAGCACGCTTAGAGTCTAACTATCAAATGTCATGTCATGCTCTATGGCGAGACAATCAATCACTTGCTCAATGATCCAATTGGATGACAACATCTAGTGAGATCGACGTATGCTTCGAGAGAGATTACTAAATGATGAGAGGGTCCCTTGGTGTAGGAAGGTTGTACTCGACTTGGGGATATCACAAGAGAACGAGGAACATGCGCTGAACGGTTATCGGCGGGAGGTACTTCCGAGACGTTCACCAGCCTAGACCTGGAAGAGCCGAGCGGAGCTCCAAATGAGAATTCTCAATGCTTGTATGTATATAACTTAAATCATCGTAGTATTTTTGTAATAACATATAATTAAGTCGGCGTTGAACTTTATGGTTCGCTTGAGCGAACCATCGCGTATAGTACGCACTTAGGCGTTGCTATCGAGTATGGTGAGATCCGCTGCCGCGTCATGGGCCATGGAAGCGTGCTATGCGGTGTGAGTATCGTGGAACATGTTTCTCTAGCTTTGCACAGCAAAAGGTCCGTACTCGCGGTGCTCCGGTGACCCATGTCATAGAGCAGCATGGTCTCGAGATTGCCCGCTCTGACAATGGGGGCCGCCTCTCCTCAAAGTATTTACGCGAGGTGAAGTGTATAAATAATAGAATATGTTCTAAGCGTGTTCCTAATTTGTTTTAGAGTGGTACACTCATATGATAAAGAGGCATGATCGTCAGATCGCTGCTGAGACACGCGTCGCCCAAGAGTGTGAGCGCCTGCACATCTTTGTCCTCGCACCTATAGACAAGACGATGCAGCCGCTTCATAAGGACAATGACAATGTATTTGCATACCGAAACACATTCTAAACGTGTTACTAATGTGTTTTGATGGCTCAAGCTTACCAACATGACGTAGATCATGCGCTCTATGGGCAAGACGGCTCCCTATGCTATCTATAAGCACGATTAACCTGGCACCAGAAGTATGTTGGCCTTGATTAATCATATTGGAATATGTTCCTAACCTATTTCAGCCTGTCGCTTTGATTCTGGCGCTGATATTCCCAACTCCTGCCAGAATATCCTGTACTGGAACTTAAAGTATGACTTTGGTGGTGAGCGGAGAGAGAAACATTGAAAACGTGTTTCAGGCATGCGTCAGCACTATAGAGTCGAATAAATACATTCTCCTCTCTAAATAATTCAAAATTTAAAGTAACTTCGCCCGATACAGCCCTATTCAAAGGGGCAATCTAATTTACCTTCTGCCTTACATTGCTTACAAACTAAAGGTAGCCTATTTAACTTTAAGATCCGCCGACATGAGTTGATGTTTACCTAGATCACGATTAGAACACAATAAAAACATGTTGTAGCATAATAACGTACCTACCCTTTAACCTAGCCTTTTTTAGAGTTTATCTTGTATAAGGGTACTGGAAGAAGGCCTTTCTTGACCGGTCTCCTTGATCTTGCTTTTTCAGGTAGCTGGGATAACCGCTTACGCTTCTAGTTCTTAGGAGCAGAAGGGCTAGAGATGTTAGTAGAAGCTGTTGGTAGTATATTTGTAGCATGTTCATCTTGCGCCCTATTATCTGCTGCTTGTGTTAGGGCGATTAAGCTCTCGAGAGGCGTTGCATCACGATAACGCTCAGGCAAGTACGTTTCGAACGCATTCTCATTAGGTCTGCCCTGATTAATTCTATCACGTATTGCTATCATGCTTTTGTAGAATCGAAGAGCAGATTGTTGGCACCGATAGCTAGAGCGACTGGTTTGTGCGGAGCTTAGCTGGTACCGCGGGTGGAATACTTTTAGGTGGTGAATTACTGCACCACGATGACCGAACTTCTTCTAAGACGGCGTCAGAACAAGTTTAAAACAAGACCGTCTTAAGTACCTAATCCGTAAAGTTCTTCATCTGCGCTCTCCCATCGAGCATGGCAGAAGAGCTCGCTAGCATGGACCGTACAGCTAGTGTCGGCGCTATCAGGTGAGAGTTTAGGCGTGCCTATTGGAAGCTTTACAAGTTTAGCATCGCGCTTGTACACCGCCAGGAAGCATGGTTTAGAACACGTTTTAATCGCGTTCTTGTTAATTCACACATCCTCAAGAAGTGTCTTGCTTCCCATAACAACTAAAAGGGTGCGAGAAAGTAGGTAGATTGTGTTTTAAACGTAATACCATAGCAACCACTTCTATATACACCATCTTCACTTGGTCTAGCAAGCGAAAATTTCCACCCTTGGCGAAGGACCCTAGTCTATAGAATATGATAGATCGTATTGAAAACATGTTTCGAATACAGTCACGTTACATACTTCGCCTCTCCCTCCCCTTCTCTCTCTCTCCCAAGCAAGCCTCTCCTTCTCAAAGGCCAGCTTCTCTTGCTCAAGTTTCAATCGCTCCTTTTCTAGCCCAAACTTCTCTTGTTCCTGCTGTAGAGCCTGGCTTGATGAAAGAGCTTGTCGTTGGAGGCTCAGTAATTCAGAAGGTCTAAAACATGTTAGGAACGCGTTCCCAACCCGTTACTAGGACTTACAAGCGCGTTTCTTCTACTGTAGGGGCAGATCGCATGGGCGAAGATCGAGAAGCTGAAACCGATGGAGATCGCGAAAGTCTTAGGGCCTGAGAGGACTTTCGAGCTTTTGATGATGCTCTTCCTCTTGGGAGGTGTACAAGGCCAGACGAGTTTGCGTATTCAAGTGTCTCATCTTCGTCAGACAAGATAGTAATTTCATCATCTCTCTCTTGACTTTCTTTTACATTCTAAACACGTTTTAGACATGTTCTTGCTGTATGCGGCAATACTTACGGATCTCACGATCCTTACTTGGGAAATAGCGCTGGGTTAACGACGCCGCGCTTCGTTGAACATGCCGAATACCATCTCTATCGTGAGCGTCATATTCTCTAATCTCTTGCAGGTCAATCTGAATTGCGCTAGAACATGTTAGTATCGCTTTTGAAGCAGGTTTAGTAATTATACTTCTGGATAGCTGCTAGCAACGGAACATTCTTGCCTGTCCGATATCCTTTCTGGCCGGCCTGCTCAGCTGCGTTAGAAGTAGATTCTAACGCGTCCCAAATACGCTTATCCTTAATTTCACTACAGCAAAAACAAAGCCCAGCTGCAATAACCTAATTTTTCTTGTGGCTAGCTCATACCCGAGCCTTTGGATCCTCCTCTTCAGCTGGAACATGTCAGAATACGTTCCAAACTTGATCCTGGGGCAATGTACTTATTAACAGCTCACATAAATGATGATATTCTTGAGGGGATTTAGCGTTAAGGAGAGCCCTCATACGAACCCTTAGAGAATTGTCTGTGTAATCAGAATTAGGTACAACGTTATTAATACTCCGTAGAAAGTAAACCCCGCAAAACCGCGTACACGATTTCAGTTGCCATCTCCAATCTCGATGTTGAGTATCAATACTGCTAAGGTAGGAGCTGAATGCTATAATATGTTTAAATCGTGCATTATATAAGTTTTAGGTGTATCTTACCTGCCATCTGCTTGCTGCACATATCCATTGTAGTACCATATCACTCTTTGCCATGTAGATGATACCACTTAACTGGCTTCTTAACGCGTTCGGAACATAATTTAAAGAAAGAGGAGAACGCGAGTTCGTACATATCTCGAAAGTCGGTGTCAGTAATAATGCGACCAAGCGTGAGCATTAGAATTTATTAAGAACGTGTTTGAAATGTGTCAAAGATGCAATACGTACACTTATTATGCTCGGTATAGAATACCGCCATTAGTATCTCTGTCCAATGCCCATTTAATCGCTTAAAGGATATATCCATCTGAAATGTCTTCCGGTCAAACAGGATCTTTGCTTGCTGGTCGTAGAAGCAAATAATGAGGTTGCCAGATACAGACGGCAATATAAGTCGAATATATGCCTATAATTAGACTTAGAATTATGTCTCAAACGCGTTTAAATTATGTTCTTACTGTCTCGGGTTCCTGATGCCTCGCCCTCCATTCATATGCAACGCCTTCAAATCCACCCCTGTATGGGAAGCGGGCCAGTTTTTCGCGCTTAATAATACAGGTTACACGATCCTTATTGGTAAAGGTAACATTTAAATCTTCAATAGAACAATATCTGTTCGTTGAGAGGTGCGCCTTAAGCTGCGGTGAATTAAGGAATTGGGCTAACCGAGTTCCTAATATGTTCTGAACACCTGCTATAACGCTCACATCGAGTAAGGCCTGGAGTTAGCATTGGCTGGAGAACATTCTCGATTGCCTGAATATCCTCATCGCGTAGGAGCTAGGGTGGGGGAGGTATATGTAAATGTAACGCAAACGATATTACAACATAATATAGCGTTACTGTTACGTTGTTTGGTATGAGGATATAGTATATGACCTTACATGTACATTGTATCATTATCCCTTAACCCTGTGGGTGGTCTACGCCTGTGATTGCGTTAAGAACACGTTGTAAACGGGATATCGCGAGATATGTTCTAACGTCCCTCACTGCGTAGCGAGACACACTGTGTGGCGAGACAAAAGAGGGGTACTTTGACTTTCAGCAACTGCAAAACCTATGCGCAAAACAAATCTGGCTATAATTATATATAGTTGTTTCTAAGTTGTATTTTCAATTACTTTTACTTCTTTACTACTTATTAGATATTACTCTACTATCTATATATCTCTTAGCTTTTACTACTAAGCTTATTCTAGTATAGTTAGTCTTATAATTTAGGCGACTCGTGGGTAGTTATATATAAGAGATCTATCCGATTTTTATCTTAGGATTGTGTCTCTTTTATACCTTTTCTTAGTTATATAGCCGGCTCTATAACTTAGTACGTCTATAGTTGTATTTTCTAATCTTTTCCAGTATATTATCTTAAAGTTATAGTCTACTAACTATTCTACCTATTATATTTATCTTTCTATAAGTTTCTTTATTATTATAAAGTATATAAGATTTTTATAATCTATTTAGATTTTAAATAGATATTTAGTTTCTACTAAATATACTTACTATTCTTTTAATGCTTTAATAATTGCTAATAACTCTTTATTATATATATTATAGTTGAATTCTTCTAGTTTTATTTTTCTTAAAAAGTAGGCTAATAGTCTCTACTTTCTATTTTCGTCTTACTAACTTAAGTAAGTACCTATTACTTTATCTAAAGTATTAGTTTCCACTTAGAATTATTTCTCTAAATCTAGTATTCTTAGTATTAATACTAAGGTAAAGTAAGCTTTTAATTCTTTAAAGGCTTTTTACTATACTTCTTACTATTTAAACTTTTTTTCTTTCTTAGTAATCTCTATTAAGAGTACTACTACTCTAGAATACCTATTTATAAATTTTCTATAGAAATTTGTAAAGCTTAAAAAGGATTAGACTTATTTAACTAAAGTAGATATTAGCTATTCTAATATTACTTTAACCTTTTCTTATTCTATTTTAATACTGTCTCTAGATATCTAAAATCCTAAGAACCCTATTTCTATTTTATAAAACTCGTATTTTTCTAGAATTATAAGTAACTTATACTTCTATAGTTTTATTAATATCTTTCTAATATATTTCTTATACTCTTTTAGCGATCTATTTATATAGACTAGAGTATTATCTAGATATACTATTATAAATATATCTAAATATTCCTTTAATATATTATTTATAAATATTTAAAAGGTTACTAGTATATTTATAAATTTAAATAGTATTACTAGGTATTTAAAAAGATTTTCTCTTATCTTAAACGCTATTTTCTATTTATAACCCTTCTTAATCTAAATTTAATAATATTCTTCTCTTATATTAAACTTTATAAACTACTTAGCTCTTTATAATTAACTTATAAATTCTATTATTCTAGGTAATAGATAATATACCTTATAAGCGAGTAGCCTATATAAGTAAGTAGTTTACTCTATTATTAAAACGCGATACTTAAGCTTTTAATAATAATATAATAATAAAATAATAAGAATATAGTCTAAAACGAGAATTAAGTAAACTTAACCCTCTTAACTACTAAAAGAGGTTAAATAAATAGTAAAAGACGCGCTACTTTAATATTTAATATAATTTAAATAACTATATACTAATAATATACTAGAATCCGCTTATAGTATAATTATAAACCTAACTTAAAGAGACTAATAAAACTTAAAGAGGAGGTTATTATCTAATATATATTTAACCTAAATTCGCGAGAATTTACGCCTACTTTAGCTACTATATAAGATATAGCTAATAGCTTACTTACTAAGTATAATATAGGCTAGATTAGTATATATTAGCTTAGGAATTTTATTAGACGTACTCCTAAGCTTAAAATACGTCTAAATCGGCCTTATAATTGCTAGAAAACTCTATACGAAAATTCTAAGGTAATTAAAGGCTAGTTTAAATTTATATAGTATATTAAAATAAAGTATAATATTATAGATAAAGATATATACAACTTTAATAAATCTAGCTTTTAAATAGGTATTATTTTATTATAACTAGTTGTTATAGGTATAGAAAGATGTATAAAGGTCCTAACCTATAGTTTAGTCCCTATAACAATGCAAAGAAATCGTTCCACGAAAAGCTTTATATATAACCTTATCCTAAAGCTTTTCGCTTATCTTATCCTACCCCCGGTTCTACCCCTTTTCCCTTCCGTATATAGTTGTATACTCTCTTATAAGTAGCTTAGTAATTCTTCTATATCCTTTTGTATAAGGCCTATAGGTATTAATAGAATTCTCAGGTCCCTAATCCCCCACGTACTCTTATATACCTCTAAGTGGATTT
>ML986635.1:203569-217063 GCA_010094045.1 Lojkania enalia
TTAGGCGTAAAGATTAAACTATCTACTACTTATTATAAAGAGACTAATAGATAAATAGAGATTATAAATAAGTATATTAATTAAAGACTGCGCCCTTTTATATCCTTCTACTAAAATAACTAGAGTTTTCTATTACTTATAATCGATCGAGTATAAGCGACTCTACCCTATATAACTATTAGAATATCCCTGTATTAGATCTTATACGGATTTAAACTCTATTAGAGTTAGAATTGGAAATATTCTATTAATCCTATTACTGTAACAGACAAATTAAATTATAAGAATACCTTAGCTCTAGTAACTTATATATATACAGCCTAGGAAACCGTAAAGGCTAATATTAAGAAGGCTTAGGATTGTATACAATCTATTATTAACTATTACTAGTAACTAATTAATTAGTAGATTAGTAATATAGTCTACCTAAATACTAAGAATTTTATAGTCTAGAAACCGAGCTGAAAGTTATCTAATTAATAGGAGGGCCCTTTTAAAGTACTAGAACAGGTTAAAAACTCGTACTATCTATAGCTACTTCTAGGGTCGAAAATATATAATATTTTCGTACTAAACCTACTATATAAAAACCCCTAAGACCCTCTACTAGAGTAAGAAGCTCTAAAACCACCCGCTATTACTATTAAGGGGGTAGAAGAGTAGGAGGTTAAAGAAATACTAGCTAGTAAACTATATTATAAGACCCTTAAATACCGTGTAAAATAGGTAGGATATAATCCTAACCCGGTCTAGTATAAAACTTTAAATTTTATAGGTTCGCCTTATAAGCTAAGAGCTTTTTATAATAAGTATCTAAATCAGCTAGGACCTTTAAAAACCCTAACTAAATAGATTAAGGTATATAAGAATAGTATAAAGAATATAGATTACCTAGTAGACGATAATATATAAGAGTTAAGTAGTAGATTAAAAAACTAAAATATAGGCCTGAAATTACTTCTCTATAGAATTTGGAGGGTCTAATAGCAGGCTATTAGATACCTCCCTAATCCTCTTCTCTTCTACTCTCCTTCCTCTTCTTTCCCTCCAAACTCCCCCTAAACCTCTTCTACCTTATTTTTAGCCGCCCGAGAGTACTGTAATATTAGTTTAAAGGTTAGATACTAGAGCTTTTAGGGTTAAAACCCGATAGAGCAATTTAGTACTCTAGTAGAATAAAGCTACCTAGATATTAGCTATAGGAAGGCTATCTTTCTAACTCTTTATAACCTAGACTATAAGTACTAGGCTATAAGTAGACTCTAAAACAGTCTTAAAGGCTACTTTTTTATCCTTCTTATCCTCTACATATCAGGCTGCTACTTATAGTTTAAGATAGCCCCAGAGGACTAGAAACTCCTCCTTATAATAGAAAGGAATCTATAAATACGTTAGTAGTAAGTACTCTACTAATATTAGATACGATTCGTACAGGGTTATACTTTTTATTTTACAAGGTATAATACTCGCATTTTTTTAATCTTAGAAATTAAAAGATAAATATTATATACTACCTATAGGCGAGCGCGCGTGTAGCCCGAAGGTAGATAATTTAAAAAGCCTCTAAAAAGGCTCTAGAAAGTAGGTAGAATAGTATATTAATTAATTTTTTCTAAGAGGCGTTAGTAATACTTTAATAATTAACGGTTTTAGGAACGCGTAATAATACGTATAGAGTAGAAGTTATTATTTAGTTAAGAAAGCTTAGTTAATAATAACCTAGTAATATACTAAGGCTAGTAAATACTTATTACTATACGCGACGAAATTGTAATATTAATAAACTATTATAATAGTAGTTACCAGCTAATATATAGGTTAATTATACTTACCGTAAAAAAACCTTACTTAATATTATATTAATAAATATATCTCTATAAGCAACCGCGCATATTAGCTCTTACTAGTAAATATCTTCTTAAAGAAATTTCTTTATACTAGAACCTATCTATAATAGCCCCGATTCCCTCTCGAACCAGCGTAGATAGGAACTATCAGCCTATAAGGAGGGGGGTAGTATAATAATACAAAGAAATCGTTCTACGAAAAGCTTTATATACAACCTTATCCTAAAGCTTTTCGCTTATCTTATCCTACCCCCGGTTCTACCCCTTTTCCCTTCTATATATAGTTGTATACTCCCTCATAAGTAGCTTAGTAGTTCTTCTATATCCTTTTATATAAGGCCTATAAGTGTTAATAGAATTCTTAGGTCTCTAATCCCCTACGTACTCCTATATACCTCTAAGTAGATTCGTACTATATTCGGACCTATTATCTTACCTATACCGTTATAGTCCCGTTCCTACGATACTATAATAGTAGTTACTCTTATATAATCCTATACCTATCTAGACTAAAGTAAGTAAATAATATATATTTTACTACCGTATACTTTTTCTTTTCTTTCTCTAGCTTTAATAATAATAGATTCTTATTATATCTAATCCTATTATATCCTTAGATCTTCTTAATTTATTAAAGCTTATACTATACTAGATTCTATTTTAACTATTAAGTAAATCTGCTACCGTACGAAATTATAGACTAAAATAGACTAGTAGAATAAGGATTTAATATAGTAACTATATAGAGATAGTTCGCTAAAATAGCAGCTAGGCTGGAATACCTAGAGAAAGAAAAGTAGTAATAGTAACTTAAAAGAATAAGCCTTTATTAGAAGCTTAAGGAGTAACTAAATAAGTATTTAGCTCCTAAGAGGAGTATCTTACTAACTATACTATTAATAACTACTAAGCTTATTTATATAAAGGCTATATTTAATAAGCTAGATAAGTTCTAAGAAGATTATAAAGCGTACCCTATTTAGAAAAGTAGTATAAAGATTAAGATCTGTATTAATAGTTTATCTATAGATTTAATAGATATAATAGTAGCAGCCTATATAATATTATTTTATAAGAGCGATACTAGAATATACCTTTAGTTATACGAAAAATATATTACTATAGGTATTCTTACCTATAATAAATTCTAGATAATTATAGATATATAATATAATAACCCCTACTATTAGAAATAAGTTAGAATCGAGTTTAAAAACTTAAGATAAAGTAATAAAACCTTTATTAAGTTTCTAGTTAAGTACAATTATCTCTTTATAAAAGCGTTATATAACTCTTATCTAGACTAAGTTAAGATATAAGATCTAGAAGAGAAGATTTATCCTAAGCTCTGCTAATTAATAATTAGTAGTGTTAGTAAGAAAAATCTTATATTATATATAACTTTCGTATAGAAACTTTATATTCTTAATAACCGTTTTAAAGTAGTTAAACTTAATAGTACTTTTATATAGTTCTTTAGTAGGGGGAAGACTAGTTAGATAAGGGATAACTAGAGATAATTATTTATACTACTTCTATAACTATAACTATTAGCTACTATTAATAATATTATAGACTAGATATTAATAGCTAATTACGGACTTATATAGCGTCTAAATATAAGACTTTAGCTATTAGAGAAGATAAGAAATATTACCGAGAAAGAGTTAAAGGTTTAAAAATAATAGAATATTTATTTTACTTATAGAAATAGGGGTTATTTTATTTAAAGCTACTACTATACTCTACCTAAAAGTAGTATATAGTTTAATTAGGCTTATATAATACTACTAGAACCTATTTAGTATAATAAGAAATATAGAGATATAGCCTAAGCTAATAGAATAAGAAAAGTATTACTCTAAATAGAAGTCAGCGCTTAAAACTATAAAAAAGGTAGATAAATAAGTAAGTACTAGATAAATTTAATTAATTTTAGATAACTAGTATTCTATTTATAGCTCCTATACTACTTAATAATACCTTTAACCTTCTTACTTTAATAGATAATAGCTATAACTTATATATAATAGTCGAGAAAAGGATTATATAAAAGGCTGGACTAGAATACCTCCGCCTTTTAATACTATTAATAGCCTTATTATTTAGCAATTTTTTAGCTAGAATTATTAAAAAGGTAGCTATTATTAACTTATTAGATAATTGTTATAAACACAGAACGCTAAGAAGTACTACCTCTATAGCTAGGGCTTAATCTAATATTAGCTACTATAGAGGTTAACTCGGACGAGGACTGATAGGGCATTAACAGGCGGCAGTATATTAAAGACCAGTCATCGAACAGTAAGTAGTAGAACTATAAGAACTAGGGAGATAATTAGTTAGATAATAAAGTATAGTATAACCTATGTATATAACTATAGCAGAAGTATTAGGTATAGTAAGGTAGACCTGATAGATCTAACGGACCTAATAAGCTAGGCTTAGTAGTCTTAGACTTAACTATATAAAATAGGAGATCTTCTTACTTAGATTAAATCTTTTATAGTTATTCTCGTAGATTTATCTTATTACTTAATTAGACTTCTAAATATACTTATTACATTCGAAGAACCGGCGAACCTAATACTCTCTTTTTACTAAAGCTACTACTTCTAACTAACCTAATATAAATAAGACCCTATTACATATACGACTATAACAGCGGTTATTATATATACTAGTAGACTCTAGGTTAGTAATATAATAACTACCTAATATTGAGAGAATAAGAACTATCTAAAGATATCTACTATATCGTAAAGTTAAGTTATAATAACCTAAAGGCTGCAAGCCCTAGAAAAAGCTATAGTATAGAAAGTATAGAAATAAGAGACCCGTATTATATAGATATAATATAAGCTAGCCGCAGCTAGAGCTAACCTAGCTAAAGCTAAATAACAAGTATAAGCTAAGATAGCTTTACTAAGAAAGTTTAATAGTAAGAAAGAATATATTAACCCTTTTCTTACGTTAATAGAACTATACTTTAGATTTAATAGTACAACCTTTTTCCTAGATAAGGATAAGATCTTAGCTGTAATAATAAATATAGAAGAGATACTGCTAGTATAAGCCGAACTATTTATAGTAGATTAGCTAGAGAATAGAGGTAATATAAAGAAGACTAGAGAATCTACAGACGAACTCTTTAAGAGCTGGAAAGAATTTAAGAATAAGGTCTGAAATGTCTTCGGAGAAGTAGATATAGAATAGGAAGTATAAAGGAAGCTACTAAAGCTAACCTAGACTAAGAGGGTAACAGATTATACTATAGAATTCTAGAGACTTAGCGCTAGACTAGGATAGGATAATAGTATATTAGTAAGAATCTTCTATAAAGGTCTTAAGGACAAGGTTAAGGATAACCTAGCTAGAGAAGAAAGGCTAACAGAACTATTAGAAATAATCGAATTAGTGGTCAGGATTAACAACTGTTAGCATAAGTAGAAGATAGAGAAAAGATCTTAGCCGTAAACATTCGTGCTAGTAAGAAAAGAAAGTAAGACGGTACTATAGGACGGTAATCTAATAGTCCTTAGAAAAGTCGAAAAGGACAAGGGAAAAAACTACTAACAATTAAGGATAAGCAATTTTAAGAAAGAAAGGCTTAAGAAGAGAATATGCCTTCTATATAGATAGAAAGGGTACTATATAAAAGAATATCTAAGTAAGAAGAAGGAAGTCTAGATAATAACTGTACAACCTGCTAATAGATACTAACAACTAATAAAATACTAGATATATTATACAGATAATAGATATATAATATACTATTTAGTAAAAGAAGGAAGTAATTATTAGCTACAGCTAAAAAGGGCAGCAGTAGTTATTAGATATATAAAATATCTACTAGGAGTACTAAGACTTAATAGTATAACAATCCTTAAGCAGTTAAAGTAAAAGAAGTATTAGATTTATAATAAAACGTACTAGGTAAAGTTATACCCCTAAGAATACTAAAACGTCCCGTTCGAAAAAGCAACATTCTAAGATAGCTAAAACATACTAGAAGCTGTAGTAAAATTAGTAGGAAAGGTTATAAACGAAGAAATATTCGAGTATATATAAGAGATATATTAAGGCTACCCTATAAAGCTAGCGAAAGGTAAGAAAGGGAAATATATACTACCCTATAAGAACAGCTGCGAAAAAGATTAGGCTAGCTATTATTAGGATAATTGCTAGACGTATAAGAGTATTAAAATAAAGCTAAGAGTATAGCCGAGAATAGATATATAATTATTACTAAAAATCTTACTATCTTAAGATAAAATAGAAGATTACGTGGAAAACGGGTACTATTAGATTTACAGAAGTCTAATTCACCTTAAAATAGAGTATCTATACCGGTTTAGTAAAATCGTCGTAGAAGTTAAAGAGCTGAAGAAAGTAGTCTTAGAAGTAAGAGAGATATAAGGGGACGTTAGAAGACGACTTAATATTATAGCTTGTAAGATAACGGGAGTAAGTATACCTAAGGAGGAGGAACGTTCTAAAAATAATATATATTTAGAGGAATATAAAGCGCTAAGCTAGAAATAATATATAGTTAGATACTAGTACTACTAAGATATATATAAGGTACTTAAATAGTAAAGATTAGATAAAGACCACTAACTAATCGAATAGTAATAGTATTTTTTAGAATAGAAGTATAAGATATATAATAAGTAAGTAAAGGCCGCTCACGCCTAAAAACTATAGATAAGGTGTAGTATAGATAGATATCTACTATATAGAGGAGAAAAGAAGAAAGTAGGATTCTTCCCACCTTAGTTAAAAAACTAAGCAGCCCCTAAGGTAATAGCTATACTAAGAAACCGGGTAGGAAAGCTGTTAGAAGGGTTACTAGTATAGTACCTTTATATATAGTACTCTGAGTAGAGTTTAACGAGAGGAAGCTTAGAGTACTACTTAATAGTAGAACTTTAGATACGTTTATATCAGCGTAATAGATTCACAAGAATAATATAGAGTAGAGGGAAAAAGTAGTACCTTATACGATATACCTAGCAGATAATAAGCTAATAGACTATAGTAGAGGAGTTGTACTAATAGAAACTAAGAAGCAAGCGCTTAATATTATAGGATATACCGATATAAAGAGTATTAATATTATAAACCTAGGAAAATTTAATATATTACTAGGTATAGACTAGCTAGCTAAATATAATCTTAGAGTAGATTAGTAGTAAGGGATAGTTTATAGGCTATAGAGCCGATCTAAGACGGAACGGGTAGTAGAATAGTATAAGGTAAAGCGTCCTTCAGGTCTATAGTTAATATAGAGAGTATTAGCAGCTATAATAGCGAGATATCTTAAGAAGATAAAATAGATACTAGGTATCGTTATAGTTCGAAAAGTATATAAGAAACTATAGGATAATAGTATATTCTAAAAAATCTAAGAGGATTATAGCGAATTTATAGGGCTATATAAAGAGGTAGAGAATAGAGGGTTACTTAAGTATAAAGAATACGACTATAAAATTATTATTAAGGATAAAAAGAAGCTAAAACCTAGTCTAATATACAACTTAAACTAAGAATAAAGAGAAGAACTTAGGAAGTATATCTAAAAGAATTTGGTAAGGGGGTATATACGACTAAGCTAGAGTAAAATAGTATTACTAATATTATTCGTACCTAAGAAAAACGGTAAACTAAGGTTATATATAGACTATAGACAGCTAAATAATATAACTAAAAAAAATAGATACCTATTACCTAGAATAATAGAACTTATAAGTCGGTTATAAGGAGCTAAGTAGTTTATAAAGTTTAATATAAGAGAAGGATACTATTAAATTCGGATAAAGGAGGGCTATAAATAGAAAACGGTATTTAAAATAAGAGAAGGTCTCTTTAAATATCTAGTAATATTATTTAAACTTATAAATATACTAGCAACCTTCTAAGTAGTTATAAATAACGTATTAAGGGAATACTTAGATATATTTATAATAGCGTACCTAGATAATATTCTAGTCTATATAAATAGATTGCTAAGAGAGCATAAAGAACACGTTAGAAAAGTACTAGAGAAACTGTAGAAGTATAAGTTACTTATAACTCTAGAGAAATGCAAGTTTTATAAAATAGGAATAGAATTCCTAGGGTTCTAGATATCTAGAAATAGTATTAAGATAGAATAAGAAAAGGTTAAAGTAATACTAGAATAGCTAGTATTTACCTTAGTTAAATAAGTCTAATCTTTCCTAAGCTTCGCGAATTTCTACAGGAAATTTATAAGCGGGTACTCTAGAGTAATAGTACTCTTAATAGAGATTACTAAGAAAGAAAAGAGGTTTGAGTAGTAAGAAGCGTAGTAAAAAGCCTTCGAGGAACTAAAAGCTTGCTTTACCTCAGCATTAATACTAAGGATGCTAGACCTGGAGAAGTAATTCCGAGTGGAAACTGATACTTTAGATAAAGTAATAGGCGCTTGCTTGAGTTAGTAAGACGAAGACAGAAAGTAGAGGCTATAAGCCTACTTTTTAAGGAAAATAAAACTGGAAGAACTTAACTATAATATATATAACAAGAAACTGTTGGTAATAGTTAAAGTGTTAAGAGAATAGCGAGTATATCTAGTAAGAACTAAATACCTATTCGAAGTCTAAATAGATTATAAGAACCTTATATACTTTACAATAATAAAAGAACTTATAGAAAGATAAATACGGTAGGTAGAATAGTTAGTAGACTACAACTTTAAAATAACGTACTAGAAAGGGTTAGAAAATATAGCTACAGACGTACTAAGTTATAGAGCCAACTATATAACTAAAGAAAAGTATAAAAGAGATACAATCTTAAGATAGAAATTAGATAGATCCTTTATATATAACCACCTACGAGTCGCCTAAGTTATAAAACTAACCACACTAGAATAAAACTAGTAATAGAAGCTAAGAGATATATAAGTAGTAGAGTAATATCTAATAAGTAGTAATAAAGTAAAAGCAATTAAAAACGCAACTTAAAAACAACTATATATATACCTATATATATAAAAGCAGATAATAAAAGAATTATACGAATTACTAGAATAGAGATACCTAGGAGTAGCAGAAATAGAGCGAAGGCTAAGGAAGAGCTTTACCCTTACTAACGTAAGAAAGGAAGTATAAGATATACTAAACAAGTATTTAGAATGCGGAAAGAATAAGGCTACGAGGTATAGGCCTTATAGATTCTTATAGCTGTTAAAAGTACCTAAAGAACTATAAGAATAGATTATAATCAACTTCGTAACTAAGTTACTAGAGTTAGTAGAACTAGGGTTAAGAAGAAGATACGATATAATTATAAATATAGTAGATTAATTAACGAAATATATATACTTTAGACTAGTATTAGAAATTATAATAGCGCCCGAACTAGTATATAAACTGTTATATATAATATTCGCGGAGTATAGAGTCCTAAAGTATATTATCTTAGATAGAGATAAGTTATTTACATCTAAGTACTAGTAAGGATAGATAGAAAAGATAGAAATCTAATAATAGATATTAACCAGCTTTTACCTATAGATAGATAGTTAGATAGAATAAGTTAACTAGAGCCTAGAAACGTACCTAAGGATATATATTAATAAATAATAAGATAATTAGGTTGAATTATTACCTATAATATAGATAGCCTATAATAGAATAATCTAAAGTATAATAGAGACTATATCTTTTAAAGCTAACTATAGATGGAAAGTTGTTATATATTAGAAACAGAATAAGAAAGAGTCTCTAGTTCTACTAGTAGACTAGAAAGCTAGAGAAATAAAAGAAATCTACAACTAGTTTAGGGAAAAGATTTAGTTAAAAAACCTTAAAATAGTAGAATAAGCTAATAAGCTAAGGGTTAAGGAACTAACCTTTAAGAAGAGAGGTAAAGTTTTTCTATTAACAAAAAACTTAAAGACTAAGAGGCCTATAAAGAAGCTAGATTATAAAAGAATAGAACTATTTCTAATTAAAGAATAGATTAGACCTATAAATTTTAAACTAAGGCTACTAGAAAATATAAAGATATACCTAGTATTTTATAAATTAAAACTAGAACTAGTACTAGATAATACGCTACTATAAGAAACTATTAACCTAGAACTAGAATAGGAATATAAAGTAGAATATATACTAGCTAGGAAACGGTTCGGATATTAGTAGAGATATCTAGTAAAGTAGGAAAGATACTTATAGGAGGAAAGTTTATAGGAACTAATATAGAATCTAACCAACTGTACTATAAAGTTAAAGGAGTTTTACTAGAAGGCTAGAACAACGGGTTATTAAGTAGAGCCTAGTTAGGAAGTAATAGCGGTAGTAATATAGAAGGAGCCTCTTATATAGAACTCGGAGCGACGGTAGAAAGCGCCTTAGATACGGCGGACCTCCTCTCCTCTTCCTCCAACTTCTCTTACTCTTCTATCGACTTTACCTCTCGTTTGCTAAGATTAAGACTATACTCCTCTAAAGAATAAACGCGCTTCTTAGTATGTTTTAGGCGAGAAAGAACCGCCTAATAGCAACGCGCGGATTCCTCTAAACGATAAATCCCCTCTTTCTTAATAGCTATAAAATCTTAATAGGCAGAGGTAGACTTCTTATAAGCCTTCGATATATTCGCTAGGAAACGGCGAAGGGTACCCTCAGTTAAAGAAAGATCGCAGGATAAACCCTAAGAAAGATACTTTCTATATATAGAAGAAAGGGTAGTATTACTATAGTAGTTGCGGTTTATAGACTAACAGTTCAAATAATAGTAAGGCGGATCTATTATAATACCTAGTAAAAGAATTAAGAAACTAGTACAGTAATTATAAGTAGAGGTATTCTCGTATTAAACTTTTAGTATAGTAGAAGGAGAAAAGGAAGAAGAATAGGGCTATACTTGCGAGTTGAGTAGGACCCACTAGAATATATAAAGCACTAACCCCGGAATAGAAAAATATAAATATAGCCTTATAATATACCTATACTAAATATATTAGAAGCTAAGATGAGCTGCTAATAATAGTAGGATACTATACCCAGACGGAATAGATAAGGTAATAGATTAAGAAGCTTCGGGACGAACCTATAAAGAGGAGAGCAGGTATTATAAATATAGAATACTAAGAGGTACCGCTTTTATAGCTAGGGCTTAATCTAATATTAGCTACTGTAAAGGTCGACTTAAACGAGGACTAATAGGGTATTAACAGGCGGCAGTATATTAAAGACTAGTTATTAGATAGTAAGTAGTAGGACTGTAGAAACTAGAGAGATAATTAGTTAGATAATAAAATATAGCATAACCTATATATATAACTATAATAGAAGTATTAGGTATAGTAGGGTAGACCTAATAGACCTAATAGACCTAATAAGCTAGGCTTAGCAGTCTTAGACTTAACTATATAAGATAAGAGATCTTCTTACTTAGATTAAATCTTTTATAGTTATTCTCGCAGATTTATCTTATTACTTAATTAGACTTCTAAATATACTTATTACATTCGAAGAACCGGCGAACCTAATACTCTCTCTTTACTAAAGCTACCACCTCTAACCAACCTAATATAAATAAGGCCCTGTTACGTGTACGACTACAATAGCGGTTGTTACATATACCAGCAGACTCTAGGTTAGTAACAATAATATAAGTAGTAAGTAAGTACGCTAGGTAAATAAGTATACTACCTTATTAACTTTTTTAACTATTCTAGTAATATATTTTTATAACGTATTAAAATACTATAAATATAATATATATCTTTAATTAAATAGTATCTATAGTACTCTTCTTATACATATAATATATTCTACTATTAAAGCGGCTAAACTATTAAAACGGCTACTTTTTTTTAGTATAATAAATACTATATATAAAAAGTTAATTTATTTAATACTAATAAGAGATTCTATATATAATATATTTTTATCTAATTTAGAATTTTCCCTACTATTCTTTTAGTACGTATAAGTATTATATCTAGTCTTACTATAATTACTATAGTAGCGTTAAACTGGTTAAGTTCTTTTTTAAATATTAGTACTACAAGTTTTCTTAAAAAGCTAAGAGCTTATAGATACTTTAGTAGCTATATATAAAGATCCCTCGCTATATAATACTATACTACTATACTAAATATACTTTCTTTTATGCGTTTTACACTTAATTACTTCTTCTAATTACCTTTTAAGCTTAGAGTTGTAAGCTTAAAGAAGTATATTCTAATATAGTATTAACTTAGTACCTTTTATAAGCTGTAAGAATTCTTCTTATACCTCTTTTAGTAATTGTATAAAGAACTTTTATATAAGTATTAATTGTAACCTAAATTTATATATATTACTTAGAGTTTTAAACTACTAGAAGTCTTCTTATAGAAGTAGTTTTAGTAGGGTATATAATTGTATATTAAGGCGATTTAATATAACCTGCGCATTTAGAGGAATAATTCCTATTACTTTAAAAGCCTTTTAACAATTCTTATATATAAATATATTAAAAAACGCGTTCTTAAAGGCTGAAAGGAAGCCTTCTTTATTAATATAGTAGATGTGTTAGTATACTAAGTTTTATATATACTGCAAGTACTTCAGCTTTAATAGTAAGAAGTAAACTATATTAAGAAGCTAAAGTATATACGATAAATAAGAAGGTATATAAAGTATTAGGATCTTTTATATAAGGTAGTAATCTTTAAATTCCTGGTTAAGGTAGCTTTTATAGCTATCTAAAATAAGTAGCCTATATAATCCTATCTAATATATCTTTATATACTTATTAAAGTACTTTAGCTACTTAAAACTAAGTATATTATTTGTCTAGCTGTTTTTAGAGACTAAAATTTTCTAATTATATAGTATACCTACTTCTTTATACTATATAGAGATATAAACGCGTTTTTTATAGATAATAAATAGTAGGGTTGTATATATAGCAGCGTAAATATTCTAAATAACTATAACCTACTTATAATTACCTAGCTGTATAAAAATAGGCCTTATATAATATTCTAAACCTATAATAACTTTTATAGTACTAATAATATCTATTTAAAAGTCTGTCTTATTAAAGTTGTAGATATTATTATTATATATATTATATTTTACAATTATATTCTATACGAACTTAAACTATATATTAATAACCTCTAGATTCTCTTATTTTATTCTTTAGTAATCTTTTACTTAATTAAAAGCTATTTTAAGCTTATTTATATATGCTATAAATCGTTTAAACTAATTCTTTTCTATAGATATTCTACTATATACGCCTAATAGTTTATCTACTATATCTACTACCTTATATAGCCGGGGCGCAAATCCTCGCAAATTAAGGTTAAGAATATATTATACGATTGTTTATTTTTCAATTACTATAAGCTTCTAGTAATTTAGTTGTATATAAGGGTAAAACGCGATTCTGTAAAGTTGAGTAGAGAGTTGTTAATATTATACGTTAAAAGTTATAATAGTATATTATACGCTCTTAAACTAGCCTAATTTATACGCCTATAAGGTAAGCTCAATTCTATCTTCTTATTAAATTAATAGAAGGTTATATTATAGATTTATTATAGTTCGTACGTAGTATTTATAATACTAAGAAAAAGTAGCCGCTTTAATAGTTTAGCCGCTTCGATAGTAGAATA
>ML986635.1:243003-253076 GCA_010094045.1 Lojkania enalia
AGTAGCGTTAAACTGGTTAAGTTCTTTTTTAAATATTAGTACTACAAGTTTTCTTAAAAAGCTAAGAGCTTATAGATACTTTAGTAGCTATATATAAAGATCCCTCGCTATATAATACTATACTACTATACTAAATATACTTTCTTTTATGCGTTTTATACTTAATTACTTCTTCTAATTACCTTTTAAGCTTAGAGTTGTAAGTTTAAAGAAGTATATTCTAATATAGTATTAACTTAGTACCTTTTATAAGCTGTAAGAATTCTTCTTATACCTCTTTTAGTAATTGTATAAAGAACTTTTATATAAGTATTAATTGTAACCTAAATTTATATATATTACTTAGAGTTTTAAACTACTAGAAGTCTTCTTATAGAAGTAGTTTTAGTAGGGTATATAATTGTATATTAAGGCGATTTAATATAACCTGCGCATTTAGAGGAATAATTCCTATTACTTTAAAAGCCTTTTAACAATTCTTATATATAAATATATTAAAAAACGCGTTCTTAAAGGCTGAAAGGAAGCCTTCTTTATTAATATAGTAGATGTGTTAGTATACTAAGTTTTATATATACTGCAAGTACTTCAGCTTTAATAGTAAGAAGTAAACTATATTAAGAAGCTAAAGTATATACGATAAATAAGAAGGTATATAAAGTATTAGGATCTTTTATATAAGGTAGTAATCTTTAAATTCCTGGTTAAGGTAGCTTTTATAGCTATCTAAAATAAGTAGCCTATATAATCCTATCTAATATATCTTTATATACTTATTAAAGTACTTTAGCTACTTAAAACTAAGTATATTATTTGTCTAGCTGTTTTTAGAGACTAAAATTTTCTAATTATATAGTATACCTACTTCTTTATACTATATAGAGATATAAACGCGTTTTTTATAGATAATAAATAGTAGGGTTGTATATATAGCAGCGTAAATATTCTAAATAACTATAACCTACTTATAATTACCTAGCTGTATAAAAATAGGCCTTATATAATATTCTAAACCTATAATAACTTTTATAGTACTAATAATATCTATTTAAAAGTCTGTCTTATTAAAGTTGTAGATATTATTATTATATATATTATATTTTACAATTATATTCTATACGAACTTAAACTATATATTAATAACCTCTAGATTCTCTTATTTTATTCTTTAGTAATCTTTTACTTAATTAAAAGCTATTTTAAGCTTATTTATATATGCTATAAATCGTTTAAACTAATTCTTTTCTATAGATATTCTACTATATACGCCTAATAGTTTATCTACTATATCTACTACCTTATATAGCCGGGGCGCAAATCCTCGCAAATTAAGGTTAAGAATATATTATACGATTGTTTATTTTTCAATTACTATAAGCTTCTAGTAATTTAGTTGTATATAAGGGTAAAACGCGATTCTGTAAAGTTGAGTAGAGAGTTGTTAATATTATACGTTAAAAGTTATAATAGTATATTATACGCTCTTAAACTAGCCTAATTTATACGCCTATAAGGTAAGCTCAATTCTATCTTCTTATTAAATTAATAGAAGGTTATATTATAGATTTATTATAGTTCGTACGTAGTATTTATAATACTAAGAAAAAGTAGCCGCTTTAATAGTTTAGCCGCTTCGATAGTAGAATATATTATAAGTTATACCTAGTCTTTCTATAGTAACTATAGTATATAGAAGCCTACTAACTTATACCTAATCGCGCCTTACTTTAATATATTTTATCTTCTAACTACTACTCAACTGTTATTTAAGTAATAATCTCCTCTCCCTCTACTTTTAATAAGGTGTTTTACTTCTAAATCCGCTTCTTTTTACGCTATTTATATATTATAGCAGTCTTATTTACTTTCTTAAGGCTAGTAATTTAACTCTTTAGTAATATAGCTAAATAAAGTATTACTTTAGTATCTTTTTTAAGCTAATTAATTACTATAATAATAGAAGTAGGTAATAAGCTTTTATATCTTTGAATCCGATTGTAAATTAATATTAATTAAGCCTTTAATTCGCGCTAGTTACTTAGTATTTTAGCTTCTTATATAAGAACTTCTAGTATAGGTAGTATTAATATACGAAACTTTATATCGAGTTTTAATATTACTACTTCTAAATTATATAAGATTAAACCGGCCCTTTAAAAGCTTACGCGGATATTATTCTTTATAATTAATTTCTAGTAGGTAGTATAGAAAGTTAGAAGAAATTTAAGTTTTATAATATAATTAATATAGTCGTAGATTAGGCTCTTAATTTAACCGCTATATACTCGCTTTAATAGTAAGAAGTAACCTATATTAAGAGGCTATAAGAGGTATAATAAGTACGATAGTATATAGAGAGTATAGATCTTATTCTTCTTATAGATTACCTAGAATTCGAGTAAGTTATAGCTCTTATAGCTATTAAGAATAAGTAGTTGCTATATATCTACTCGACGGTTCTTTATATATATAATAAAGTGTTTTAACTACTTAACTCTAAGATTATTAATTATCTATCTATTATCGTTTAGTCTAATAGCCTAATTCTTAGATATATTATTACCCTTATACTAGGTAGAAAGGTAGGATTATCTACCTAGTAGTATTAATTCTCTAGATTACTATAACCTACTTATAATTCTCTAGCTATATAACTTTTAACTAACTATATCTTTCTAAACTAGTAATAACTAGTTTAGGTAATATCTTATCTATTATAAAGCTAGCTTTATTAAAATTATAGATATTCTTATTATAGATATTATATATAACTTTTATATACGTTATAAGCTTAAACTAGATTCTAATAATTTTAGGATTTTTATATAAAGCTTTCTAATAATCGTATAGTTAATTAAATTATATTTTAAGGCTATTTATTTATTTAATAAAGTTTCTAAACTATTTCTAGCTAACCTATCTAGTATTATATTTAGTAAGTAGCTTATCTACTATATTTTATATAGTATCTAGAGAGGGTATAAATCCTCGCGAATCTAGGTTAAATATATATATAATAATAGCCTCCTCTTCTAACTTAGTAAGTTTTTTTAAATTTAGCTTACAATTATATTATATAGTAATTCCGTTGTGTTGTCGATATATTATTCTTTAGAAGATGTTATATATAGAAGCAGCACGTCTTTTACTTTAAAGTTGCTTATTATTAATAGCTAAGATAGCTAGAGAGATATCTACTTTATTATAGCTAGATTAGGTATTTATAGGTTAAGCTATTATTATTAGAAGGTAGGATGTTACGTAAAGTTAGTAAGGTAGTATACTTACTTACCCGGCGCGCTTACTTACTACTTATATTATAGGTAGGAGTTAAGTAGGTCTAGGTTGGGTATTTACTTATATAGTCCTAAAGATAGAAGGAGATTATAGTATAATCTTAAAACGCTTATAGAGGTAAAGTAAGGATATAATTATTAATCTAAAAACGGAAATCCTATATATTTATAGAACGGGGGTAATTATATAAAACTAGGAGCTTTAGAAGTAGTAATATATAGCTAATATTACCTAAGTCTTAGTATATACTTTCTCTACTATAGTAAAACGCTATAGAAGACGCCTATAAGATTTTCTTACTAAACTACTGTTAGAAGCACGGCTCTACACCACTGCGCTGCTGCAACCAAAAGGTACGAATAATTAATATCGCTGATCATGGGTGTAGAATAGTATATATACCCTTACATTATCTCCCTCCTTAGCAGCGTACGCCCCGGACGCTCTAAGAGATGCGATACATGAAGGCAGGTACTGAGACTTCTGGCTCTACCAGATCGACCCTCCGGTCATCTCCAGCTACCTCTCAATACGCCTGCGCGGATGCGCTCATGCGCACATGCCTATATATATACTAGACCTTCTAGCAACTCTCAGCGCAGCGCCTAAAGAGGTCGCCTTACACTTCAGCTTTATAAAAAGCTTGTTAGGCTGAACTAACTCTCGTGCGAATCGAACTCGCGACCCCGTAGTGCCGCCCATCAACCCCGCACGCCAGGTGATATTAATTATAATGTTAGAAGCACGGCTCTACACCACTGCGCTGCTGCAACCAAAAGGTACGAATGATCAATATCGCTGATCATGGGTGTAGAATAGTATATATACCCTTACAACTACCTTATATCTTTACCGTTAATATAGCCGATATTTAGAAGGCTCTGGAAAATAAACCGAAGATAGACTCTTATATAAAACTCCCTAAAGAATATATATAGTAGCTTTATACCTTTAATTAATAGGAAGCTAATAAGCTACTACTTTTAAAACTAGGAGTAGACTATATAATTAAGCTAGAAGGGAAAGATAGAAGTTCTCTAAGGATCCCCTCAGGTCCTTTATATAGAATATTATAGAAGATACTCCTTATCCTTTAGAAGACTCTAATAGAGCTCCTTAATAAAGGATTTATTCGGGTTAGTAACTCTCTAGCTATAGTACTAGTCCTGTTCGTACGAAAACTAGGGGGTAGCCTCTATTTCTATATTAACTACCGCGCCCTGAATACTATTATATAGAAAGACTACTACTCTCTACCTCTAATCCGAGAAACGCTAAATTAAATTAGTTAAGTTAAGTAGTTTATAAAACTTAATATTATTACTATATTTAATAAGATCTAAATTAAAAAAGGAGATAAATAGAAGATAGTATTTATAACCTACTATAGTTTATATAAGTAGCTAGTTATACCCTTTAGCCTTATAAATACTTTAAGTACCTTCTAATAGTATATTAATTATACGATTTAAGAGTATTTAGGCGACTTTATCTTAGTATACTTAGATAATATCCTTATATATATAGATAGCTCCCTATAAGACTATTAGTGCTACGTTAAAGTAATCTTTTAAAAGTTAATAGATACTAGCCTCTAACTTAATATTAATAAGTATAAATTTAAAGTCTATATAATAAAATATCTTAGCTTTATTATTAATACGGAAAAAGGTATCTAAATAGACTTATAGAAAGTTAAAGTAATCTAGAACTAAAAAGCGCCTATATTAGTTTATAATATATAGAGCTTTTTAGACTTTATAAATTTCTACTACTAGTTTATTAAGGAATTTTCTAAAGTGGTTACTCTACTAATAGCTCTTACCTAAAGAGAATAAAAGAAGAAATAGTTTTAACTTAATAATCGGGTACTTACTACCTTTAATTATCTAAAGTAATACTTTATATAAGTACTAGTATTAGCTTAGTATAACTCTAAAAGAGAAACAATTCTAGAGTATAATATCTCTAGCTAGTATACTAGAGGTATATTTTTATAATATAATAATAAAGGAGTTTTATAACCTATTACTTTTATATTAAAGTAAATACTTCCTATAGAGTATAACTATCTAATCTATAATAAGGAATTACTAGTAGTTATATAATACTTTAAGAAATAGGAAGAGTTCTTAAAACTACTTATATACTTTATAGTTCGTATAGATTACTATAACTTAAAATACTTTACTAAGGTATAGAAGTTTTTTAAGTACTAGGTAAGGTAGGTAGTATTTTTTATCTAGTTTAACTTCCAGTTTAAATATAAGTTAGGTAAACTTAATATTCTAGCTAATACTCTCTTATATTTGTAATAATGTAAAGAAATCGTTCTACGAAAAGCTTTATATACAACCTTATCCCAAAGCTTTTCGCTTATCTTATCCTACCCCCAGTTCTACTTCTTTTCCCTTCCGTATATAGTTATATACTCTCTTATAAGTAGCTTAGTAGTTCTTCTATATCCTTTTATATAAGGCCTATAGGTGTTAATAGAATTCCTAGGTCCCTAAACCCCTACATACTCCTATATACCTCTAAATAGATTCATACTATATTTAAACCTATTATCTTACCTACACTGTTATATTATATAGAAGAACTTAATACTACTAGTAACAGCCTCTTTAATAATATTACATCAATTGTTTATTTAACTATATCTAAGTCTAAAATATACCCAATTTAGTTTAGGTTATAATACTTATATACTATTATATTAAATTATTTAGTTATCTAGATAAGATTTTAGAAACCTTCTATTAACTAAAGCTTTTAGGTTTAAAACTTCCTATCCCCTATAATTAGGATTACTTTTAGAAAAGCCGCGTAGAGTGCGCCTAGGTAGAAACTTAGAGACTACTAATAACCTATTAGAATTAGAGGTAACCGCTAATATCTAACTATAATTTACCTTCTAATTCCTATACTAGAACTAATATATATATAAGTTATAGTAAGAGTAAACTTCTATCTACGTATGTAGAACAACCGTTACCTTTTATAGGGGGCCTTATAACAGGCAGACCTCTCTCTATAGAGCCTATAATAAAAAACCTATCTAATTTAGAGGGAAATTAGAGTAAACTAACCTTTAAGAAATAAATTACAATTTTATAAGAGGAGATTATACGCTTAATATAATAGAGAACTGTTAGTCCTAATTAACCTCTATAAACTACTAAATTAGAACTAATAATATACTAAGAAACTTTTATAACTCCTCTAGTAAGAAACTTCTCGGCCACCCCTAAACCTTCTTAAGCCTACCTTATTAAACGCACGCCTAAGATTAAAAGCTTTATAGATAGTAGTAAACTTATATTTAAATAATAGTAAGTCTTAATCCTAGACTAACTTGAAATTAATATAGATTACTATCTAATAGAGTATATATGTATAGTATTAGTATAGAGATATACTTCTAGTACTATGAAAGGGTATCTAGAACTAAAATACCTAGCTAAATTAGACTAGTATTAGTTTAAGAATACTAAAGAAATAATTTCACTTCTATAATTATATTTTATTATAGGTAATAAAGAGATAGAGGTATAATAGGCGTTTTAGGTCTTAAGGATAAATAAGAGAGAAGCGTTTCTAACTTTTAAAGCTTACTTTATTAGTACAGCTATTAGGGGATTCGTATCCTAATCTAAGTAGTTCTTTTACCTATAGAATAAGATTCTCCCCAGCTTAAAGATACTAAACCTTAGCTTTAAGCTTATATAGAAAGGCTCCTTTAATACTATAGTTGTCTACTTAACAGCCTACGATATAGAAAGAAGGAGTATTTCTAACCTCTTAAAACGAACTGCTAGCCTATAGGTTATAACTAAAATAAATTTAGATTAGTACTAGAAGGTTTCTAAGAGTTTATTTAAGGTAACCTACGATCTAATACTACCCTAATCTACTCTAATATTAACACCTTATTCTACTATAATCGCTTCTTAACTACCTAGCAAAACTTTTATACCTAAAAGGTATATAACTTTAGATAATTACTATAATTATAGTAAACTAGGATACTTTATAAATAAATATATAGTCTTTAAAGTATAAGAAATAGAAGTTAAATAAGAGGAGATTAAGAAAGAAGAGTTTCTAGACGTAAACAAGTACTATCTAGATAGTTTTTAGATAGGAAATAGAGACGTCTAGAAAAACTCTCTATCTTAAGTTTAAGTAAGTACAACTTATTAAATATTAATTTATCGTATTTGTTTAGAGGAAAGTACTTTTAAATTTCTACCGTTCTATATTTAAAAGGCGTTAGTATATAATTAAATACTCTTATTAATACTAGCGCTTAAAGCTTCCTATTCTTTAATTCTATAGTAGCTAGATTACTCTCCTAAGTTCTATATATATTAATACAGCGCTTACCCTTTAAAATTACTATTAAAGGTTTTTAGGACCGAATCTAAACCCTAGTTAATTAGTATATCTACTTATACCTACAAATTAATAGAAGAACTATCTAAAACTATCTATTTATTATTATAGATCTAGGTACTTAGGATTATATTATTAGTATTAAATAGTTACGTTATTTTTAACTCTAGCTAGATACGGATAAGAATCGGATTATATAGCCCTCTAAGTATCCTACTACTTATAATCCTTTACCTTCTCTTCTTATATAATTAACTTAGCTAGTATATAATAAGGAGGTAGAGCTAGATATCTAGCAACGCGACGCTCTATAGGAAAAGAACTAGTATTAATAGTCTTATAGTCCAACTATCTATTATATTAAAAGTCTACTAAGACTACTAAAACTATATTAGTCTCTTATAGCCTATAGTCTAAATAAGCTTAGAGCTCCTGTACGCCTATATATAATAAAGTCTAAACCTAATCTAAAGAAAGTCTATTCTCCTATTATCGCTCTTATCTTAGCTAATACTTTCTACTTTAATATAAAGAGGAAAGAGAACGAGTTTTCCTCTACGTCTCTATACGAAATTAAGCGGCTGATTAAAGATAAATAAGCTCTAAAGCTAGAAGATAAGGCTGAAAATAAAGTACTAGTAAATCTCCGATTACTATCTAAATACTATAGATATTAGGATATATTTAGTAAAACTACGGCTTATTAATTACCGGAATACTACCCTTATAATTATAAGATTGTCCTTATAGAACCCCTCTCTAATAGTTACAGCCTGTTATATAAGTAGAATATTAAGGAGCTAGAGGCAACTAAAAAGTATATTATAGATAATCTATAGTATAGGTATATTAAGTAGAATTAGAGCTCTTTTATATTTCTAATCCTTTACGTCTATAAATCTAATAGCAACCTATATATCTGCGTAGATTATTATAAACTTAATACTCTTATCTATAAGAATATATATCCGATATTACGTATAGATAAACTCTTATCTAGGTCTACTAAGATAGTAATCTTTATTAAGTTTAATATTTATGCAGCCTTTAATAAGATTAGAATAAACCCTAGTTCTAAGAAATATACTATCTTTTAGACTCGATACGGAACCTATAAGTATAAAGTTCTACTTTTTAAATTATATAACGGCCTAGCAACTTACTAGTACTATATAAACAACGTACTAATCGACTACCTGGATAACTTCTATATTACTTACCTAGATAATATCCTTATCTACTCCGAAGACGAGGCGATATACACTATCTACGTTAAGAAAGTTCTTAAGAGATTACGTTAAGTAGAGTTATAAGTTAATATTAAGAAGAGCGAATTCTATATTACCTGAACTAAATATCTTAGCTATATCCTCTTAAATAAAGGCTTTAAGGTTAATCTAGAGAAGGTAGAAGTACTACACAACTAGTAGCTACCTACTACTATAATAGGTGTAAAATCCTTCTTAAGTTTTACTAGATTCTACTAACAGTTTATACTAGAATTCTCGCGTGTCGTAAAGCTAATTATTATACTATAGAGCCCTACAACCTCTTTTATATAGATTTTAGAATATAATATTACCTTTAAGAAATTAAAGTTAGCCTTATTAAGTATACCTACTTTCTACTACTTTAACCCTACGTTAGAAACAAAAATAGAAACTAATACCTCTAATAGAGTAGTTATAGGAGTACTATTACAGAAATATCCTAATAGAAAATAGTACCCTATAGCGTTCTATAGTAAGGTTCTATCTAGTTTAGAACTAAACTAAGAGATTTATAATAAGGAACTGTTCGCAATTATTACTGTATTTAAATAATAGAGGGTAGAACTTATTTCGGTAGCTATTAGAACTCTAGTATATACCGATTATCGCTTACTTAAATATTTTATAACTATAAAAGTACTTAATACTCGTTAAGTTTATTAGACTAAAGAATTAGTTTAGTATTAGTTCTAAATTAAATACACCCTAGGTAAGAATAACGCTAGAGTAGATATCCTTAATTATCGCGAATAAGATATAGAAAACTTAAAAGCAGCTTAAACTAATAACCGGTTGAGAGTTCTACTTGGACTATATTAACTTTACCCTTAAATTAATACTAAATTAGCCTAGTCCTATATTACTTAAATAATAATTTAAGCAGCTATACTAAATGTTATTAAAGGCTAAAAGTAGATTATATCGCTAGACTCTCTAGAGTTAATTAATATATTATTATAGGAAAACTAAGCTTCCTTCGTGTAGGAATATATACTTCTACCCTATAAGTATTAGATAGAGAATAGACTACTCCTCTACGATAATTACTTATATATTCTATTAGATTTAGGCCTTTATACGCGACTTATATAAGAGGCTTATAACTAA
>ML986636.1:0-18852 GCA_010094045.1 Lojkania enalia
AGCTGATATACCCCTTTTTCATGTACATAAATATGGCCCGCTGGCCATCTTCAATCAACCAGTTCAGCTCCTCATCTCCCTCCCTGAGACAAGATTCGCCTCTCACCACAAATGTATATTCGCTAGGCAAGTGCAGGTTAACTAGATGTCATAACGCTGCTAAGCCAGCAACTTACTTCTGCCCGAATCGTAAGTATTATATCTCAAATCCTACACTCCGCTTCTAGAGAAAGTCACTTGCTAAATCTTCCTTGACAAATAGATACATGCTTAAGGTGCGGTGGGTAGAGTGAAAATGGTCGACGGTGCGGATATTGTTGACTGCGAATATTGTACGTAAGATGACATAAGCGTCACTTTATTCATTCCCTTCATTCACCCTTCTCCAGCTCTCCGAATTTCTCATTCACCAATCCGTATCAAGCCGAGCTCCTAATTCGTTGATATATGTCCCCGTACGTCGAAATTAAGTGCAAATATCATCAAGTTGGACTTTGGACTACTTTTTGCTGGCGTTTAGTATTGTCTTTCGCTTTATTTACGGAGATTAGCGTAGTTGCTAGTCTGGGCAGAGAAACTAGCTAAGGTTATTCGTTCGCTCAACTGCTCCAGGTGGGCGGGTTGCAAGTCTAGAGAGATATTAGCTATAGTCAATCATTTAGGAATTAAGAGGGGAAGATATTTTATTGGGAAACGGCTGTTATCTATGATTTCACAAGTGCTTGAGTCAAAATGGTAAATATGGGATATGTTTCGTGCAAGGATCGAAATATTAATTAGATAGCCGACACGTTGTAGAGGGAGATCCGAGTATATTCACAGTGTTCAGACGCACCAAAATGACACGTGGGCTGGAGGGTTGGTGAACACCCTTTGTTATCCCTTGCTCTGCATGACATCCCGAACCAGATCTCGCCCGATATCAACTCCAACAATACTAAACCTTCGTCTCGTTTAAAACCAGACCTAACACTTAAGAGTGGGGTGCACTAACGCTAGTCATGTTTCAAGCAAATCAAGCCACTCCGGAATTTCCTTGATGAGACTCCATATGTACTTCTCCATTCTGACCGCACACTTGGCGTACACCGTTGTTACATCATTATACTTTCGGCAATTGCTAAAAGTCAACTTCAAGTTATTAACAAGGTCTCTCGGAGCAGTATAATAATCATGCTCCAATCTTTCTTCTATAGTCGAGAGGTCCATTGGTGATGTAATAACATTGTAATAATCAGGAACTTCGTCTTTGCTGACCGGATTGAGGAAGGGCTATGCTTGTTTATGATTTTGAATTTAATACAGAAAACGTTGAAGCTCATTAAAATGAGGTCCGTGGCGTGGTTCCCGTGCTAATTCGTCTATACCTGGAGACCAGCCAGTCGCCCGAATAGCAGGGATAGAGAGTGGATCTATTAGAGTGAGATTGCAGTTGGCCTATTGCTGAGGCGGTGAATGGATGATGTGGCTCTTATTTAAGGTACGAATTTTAGCTTGTATAGTTTCCTTCTGCTTAAGAAGCATACGACCACCTTCGAGATAACGAATTCAGGGAAGCATAGTGTATTGCATAAGTGTCTCTCCTTTATAATCCTTAATATACCCCATCCAGATAGACCTGGGAAGAGTGACCTCTTTGGTAAAACCTTGCTTTCGAAAATATCCAGTAGCATTATTATCGGCGTAAGTTAGAAAATGCATTATTAGGGAACTGGCTTTGACAAAATCTTTCAAATGGGCTATAAGATGCGATCCATATCCTTTCACTTGTTGATTAGATGAGACGGCACAAAAAACTATTTCAGCAAACTTGCGGTCTCGGAATTCTCGGATTGATATCCCGCCAATAACCTCCAGATTCGACTTGACGAGGGCGAGGGACACATAAGTGCGATCGTAGACGAGACGTGCGATATAATCTTTAGGTATTTTTGGAAGTTGCTTTTGAAACAGGTTTTTGAGACCTGTAAGGATGATCGTACTCGTTCTTAAGCCATTATTATTGACAACTTGGAACTGGATCTCGCCATTTCGTTCTTCTAAAACTGCGGGCTTTACAACAATTAGAGTCGTACCCGGCGTTGAAAGGTATTAGCGTACTTTTTCTGGAAAAGGAACCCTCCGAATAGAAGCTGGAGGTTAAACGTCCTGTTCTATCAACCTATTATCAAAGCCTTTGAATCTTTTGGTATTAGTAGTAGTATTCGGATCTTCGGCAGCGGCGCGTTTCGCGACGAGGAGATTTTGCTCACGGTTGGCTAGAAATGAGTGCGACTCTGGTTTGTCCATCTGCGTTGAATGCCGGTGAAACCAGGCTTTCGATAGGTGCTAGTACAGGTCAGCTTTAGGCTCTCTGATATTATCACAGTCCCAGTCCTACCAGAAGTTACTCTCGACAGAAGAGTGTCGCGATTTCAGGCTATACTACACACCAGACGACTAACGTACCTTTTAGCAAGACGGGCATCATCCGTTGAAATCCATACGTCGCGAGACCTGAGCTAACGTAAGTGCCAAGAGCTACTAAGCTATCTATGGCTAGGTATTTTTATGAGTGAATAATTCTGTGAAAGTATCCACTTCTAACGTCTTCACTGTTGCTGCTTACTTCTGTTTGATACTCCAAACAATATACGAAATCTAACGACATCTTTGTGTTAAATCTTCTGCCTAAAGTGAGGATACTTCATTAAACTAAGAGATGATAGAAGTTGGGAAGACGGCTAAGATGATGCCCCGGCAAGGCTCCCCGCAAACCGAGACTATCTGCCGGGGTTCCCCGCCAATCACATTCAAGCATCTAAATAAATGGAGCATATAAATTAGGGTTAGAAGATAGCACTAGACGTGTCCTAAATCGTGTTGAATAATGGAACTAGTACATTATCTGTAGAAAATATAGCTAGTAAAGGGCTTTAGTTCTCAGATAGAGAAGACGTACGCACACAAACGCTATCGGATGCTACTCCAGCTATACCTGCAACTGGCGGTTTCTACAGCTAGCTAACCACGAGCGCTATTTGATCTATACTATCGAGATATGTAGGTGACATCGCTCCAAGATCCTGAAGGGCCCTCTTATATCGAATTAGATTTTCATTTTCCCTTTTCAACCCACGAAGTATCGAGGTATTAAAAACACATAGGTTTCCTACAGTCTCGCTTCCTCTAAAGATTGACAGAAATCGTAAGTTTGTACTCAGGTTCTCCCGATTACTGGTGTAGTATGTTTGACTAAACGTTCAATAAGAGGTCCAGCGGAATAGAGATGATTAGTTATAAAATTTCATAAAGAGAAGGAGAGGAGGAAGGGCGGGTAGGAGTAAAAGCTCAAATTGAGAACCATCAATTTGCTATTGAATGCCGTGTGCTATCCTGTACAACCCGAGATTTGATGCCCGTTGTCCATGCACGAGTTTAACTTGTTGATGCTTACTATGCGAACGAATATGTGCTATAAGGAAAAGGGTATCCTATTGCCATAACCGTATCGTGGCGAAAGCCTAAGCAAAAATGGGGGGGAACTAGCAACACCATGCGCTGCGCTATACAATCGCGGCCAGGGATGCCCGGGCCGTCGCGATCTCCGCGGTCAAATCTTTCACAGAAAATCCAACCCGGTCTAAGTCAAACCTCTATGCAAATTTCAAGCACAACATTTACCGCCCATTCAACCTATCGCCAAACCGGTTCAGTGCCTCTCCTAACAGAACCTAGAAGTCCCATCGAAGCTAATTGATCTCCTTCCCCTTTTGTACACAACTTCTTAATCAGGTAAGGATGGTGATTGCTTCCTGTTCTAAAGATCTGCGATAATATCGAGCTGTATCTCGTTCAGCTGCCTCACTTTTCGAACCTATTCTTAGGGTCCTTTGTATCCTTCGCAGATACCCTGGTCGCGTCAATGTACTTCCCAACCCCCAAATGCATCGCGCAGCAACTGCTGCCTCCTGCTTAACCGGCTTCAGCTTGTTCTAATCGATGTCTTTGCCGGTCATGTCGACTGCGGGATCGGCCAGCTCCTCATGACTAGAGGAAGCGTCGTTGATCTCGACCTCAAAGAGATAGGCGTCCGGCTGCCGCGACTGCGCTTCTCATGCGGAGAGATATAAAGATACGTTCTCGATTTGCGAAATAGTATACTTCGGCTACTCCCAGCTCTGCCCGCCCGTCTTAATTGGATACCTCGAGCCGCCCGGACAACCAAACGGTGCACCCTCCACCGGCGACGGCAGTTCCTCCTTCTAGTCCCATGACATGGGCGAGAGTGAGGCTAAAAGATAGGAAAGCGAAGCTTCGCAGGTTCGGATGCATGCTTCCTAGTCCATAGGGGTAGGTTAGCAGATAGTTTGGAGCGGCCTTGTAGAAGCGTACTGATTCGGGGAACACAGTACGTCAAAGTCAAAAGGCGTCCATGATCGTGCGAGGGAGGGAAGAGGAGCCGCAGCTGCGTAGGTACTTGAGGTCCAGGTGTATTGCTTAACTGTTCTTCGAGAATAATGCGCAAAATAACTCTACGCGCAAGTCTGTGGCAATACAGTAATAAGAAAGGGGAGCGGAGGACGCGGAGCGCATTCTTTATCAGTAAGGGGAGCTGGAACGCTGGAATACGATAGAGAAGCGTAAAAGCACGAGCGAAATGTGTTGGGCGAAACTCGGCGTACGGCTTGGCAACATCCGAGCGGCCTGCAGATCATCTAACCTGCAGCCTCACCCTGACCAGACCCCAGGATACAGCTCAGCCAGCTGGTCAAAAAGCCAAGCCGACCGGTGGGGTCCGAGCTCCCTAGTGCCAAGCAGTCGGCTTGGCTCATCAACCTAAGTGACCAATCGGCCGAGCTTAACTAATGAAATATAACACGTCTTAACTATATTAGTCTTCAAAACGTAACTGCCGCCGCCTTTCCGGGGTTGTCAACGATACAATAATAGAAATAATACGATTATCGACTTTTTATTAGTATTTTAACTTATTAATTGTATATTATCGTTTTATTACATTTCGTACTATAGACGGTTAGGCTTATATTTTGAATATAGAACGCTAAGAGGTACCTGCCTCTATAGCTAGGGCTTAATCTAATATTAGCTACTATGGAATAGTGTAGGTTACAATAATTTTTATTGGATAAATTACGATTAGATATCGTACGATAATCATTCTAAATTTAATTAGAGATATACTTAGCGAATTAATTATTAAGCTCTACTTATAAATACTAGCTAAATATTCTATTTAACTTTCTATATAATACTATAAATATATTTTACTATTATAGCTTTAAACTTAAATTTACATCTTTTAATTTTTAAAAAAACTTCTAAAATATTTTTCTTAAATTAATCTTTTTTAAAAATATTAAAATCTTAATTAAATATTATACTATATTATTATATACTTCTTTTAGAAGAAGAGTATAATAAAAACTATTAGAAATTCTACTACTATTATTAAATATTATATTATTAAATATTATAATATAAAGTACTATTAAATAAACTATTCTATTAAATAAGCTAAAATTTTTTAGTAGTAAATATAATAACTATAATATATAATACTTTAATATTTATAAAGAAATAATATTTAGTAAAAAAGTAGAATTAAACTTAATATATTCTATAAGTAAGTAGATTATATAAGTAAGTAGATTAGCTATTACTAATTCTTAACCTTTATATATAAACAGTTTAATAACGCTTTTAGATATAGATAAGATATTTAATAATAGGATTATTAAGTACCTCCTCTATTATATTTATAAGTATAAGAATTATACTTAAATGTTTTATAGTATACGTAGTATCATACGTACAATACCTTACTATTAGCTAATAGCTACTTATAATACTTTCCTGCTATACTAGTACTAGTAGTAGCTATCTTAATACCCTACTTAACTAGTAAAGTTTCTTCTACCTAAATTCGTTTCCTTTTACGCTATTTATACTTTATAAGCTCCTTAACAGCCTACTCTAGAGTAGTTGCTTAAGAGTATTATAGAGTAGCTAGGTAGGCCATTTTTATATATCCTTTATTAAGCTGCTCTACTATCTTAAGTAGAGTAGAAGGTAATAAATTCTAGTACTTTTAAATACGGGTATAGAGAAGCTGCTTTTAAGCCTCAAATTTATAAAGATTACTTAGTATTTTAGTAGTCTATATTATTATTATAGCTAGTTCTAGTATAGGTGTTTAAAGTTTAATATTAAGCTGTAAAAGTATTATATCTAGTTTAAATAGAATAAGACCTATAGTTTAAAATCCTATATAGATATTATCCTTAATTATTACTTTCTTAAAGGTAGCTTTAAAAGCTAGTAGAAAGAATAGCTTATCAATATAGTTAATATAGTAATATATTAGCTAGTTAATCTAACTGCTGTAGGCTCGCTTTAATAGTAAGAAGTAGCCTATATTAAGTAGTTATAGTATATATAAGGCGTATATTAGTATATAGAGAGGTAGAATATAATTCTGCCTATAGAAGCTGAGGAATTCTATAGAATAGTAGCTCTTATAACTATTAAAAATAAGCAGTCGCTATAAGCTAATTAAGCGAATCTTAGTATAAGAATTAAAGTACTTTAGCTACTTAATTCTATGCTTATTTATTATCCAACCATTCTTACTAATACTAATTATCTAATCTTTTAGTAGATTCTTACTATACTAGACTACTTGGTAGTATTTAGCCTTAAAGATAATATATAGTAGAACTATCTAGCCTACTACGCTTACACTTTAGATAACTATTATCTACTTATAATTATCTAGCTGTAGAGCTTTTAGTTAATTATAATACTCTATATCTATAATAATAGTCTAGCTCGTAATAACTCCTATCTAAAAGCCTATTTTATTAAAATTAAATATATCTGCTTTAGTTATTCTATACTATTTAATTATAACCTCTATAAGCTTAAACTACCTTCTAATAATATTAAGATTCTTATACCTTACTTATTAATAGTTGTATAGTCGGTTTAGACGGGTTTTAATTAATAGGATACGTACGACGAAGTTGGCTGGCTAGTTCTAGCCTACTTAACTAGTATTACACTCAGCTAGTAGAGAATTAGCTATATCTCGTATAATAGTAAGAGTAGGTAAAAACCCTTTTAAATCTAGCTTAAGAATAAACTTAGTAATAGCCTCCTCTTCTAACTTAGTAAGGCTTTTTAAGTTAGCCTTACAGTCGCGTCGAGAGGTAACGCTAGCTAGCTATTACTATAGCGTAGAAAGATTAATATTATATAGCTTATAAGCGCGTTAGATAGATAATAATATATTGTTTTAGATAGTTTAAATAGTAAGAAGTATTTAGCTTTTATTTAAACGATTTTTAACATCTAGTTGTTAAGGTATCGCGATTTAATTAATGGTGGAGCTACTTAATAGATAGGGCCGACCTACTCGCTTGTGTAACCTACTTGCTTATAGAATATGTTACTTTTTAAGTATATAAAGCTACTTAATTTTAAAACTTATAAGCTACTACTAATATATTTAATATATTATAACTAACTTTCTAATAGAAATATAAAAGAATTCCTATATATACTAATTATTATATAAACTATTAAAAGTTAATTATAATTAAAGAGTAGATAATTATATAATATATTTTTAACTTAAATTTATAAGAATTTTATTATAGTAATATTATAATATTTCTATATTTATACTACTTTTATTATAATATTTAAACTAGTTATTAGCTAGAATATAACTAACTTATTATAATTATAATAGAAAAAGGTTTTACTAATCTAGCTAGCCTATATAATAGTATAAACCTAGTTTCTATAAAAACCTATAATATATCTTATAAATAAATAACTTATATAAGTAAATAGTCTACTCTATTAACTTTTTTAACTTTTATATAAATATAGCTTAATAACTAAATAATATAATAGTAATTTATAACTTATATAATTATTTTATAAAAACTTCTATATTTTTCTAATATATATAAAAATTATATCTAGTTTTACTATAGTAGTTATAGTATATTTTATATTATCTACTTATACTTAATTATACTTTAAATTAGCTTATTATAGCTTAAATTTTCTCTTTATTATTCTTTTTAGTAATAATTATCTCTTTTTATACTTTTATTAGAATCTTTTATACTTAAATCTATCTTTTTTTCTACTATTTCTATTTTATTACTAATATACCTTATAAGTAAGCAGCCTATATAAGTAAGTAGTCTACTCTATTAACTTTTTTAACCTTTATATATATATAGCTTAATAACTAAATAATATAAAAGTAATTTACAACTTATATAATTATTCTATAAAAACTTCTATATCCTTTTAATATATATAAGAATTATATCTAGTTTTATTATAGTAGCTATAGTATATTTTATACTATCTATTTATATCTAATTACACCCTAAATTAGTATATTATAGCTTAAATTTCCTCTTTATTATCCTTTTTAGTAATAATTATCTCTTCTTATACTTTTATTAAGGTCTCTTATACTTAAATCTACCTTTTTTTCTACTATTTCTATTTTATTACTACTTTATTTACTTTTTAAAGGCTGATAATTTTATTATATATTAACCTAATCTAATATATTATTTTTATAGAATCTTTCTTAAGCTAATTTAGCTTTTTAATAATAGAAGCTAGCGAAGAACTTATATTCCTTTAAATCCGATTATAAATTAATATTAATTAAGCTTCTAGCTTATATATATTATTTAATATTTTTACTTTTTATAAAGTATTATCTTATACTAGTAGTATTAGTATATAAAGCTTTATATTAAGCTTTAAAAGTACTACTTCTAAATTAAATAGAATTAGACTAGCTTCTTAAAAGCTTATATAGATATTATCCTTTATAATTAATATATTAAAAGTAGCTTTAAAGGCTAGCAAGAACTTAAGTTTTATAATATAGTTAATATAATTACATACTAAGACTAAGATCTAATTTCTATATATATACTTTAATAGTAAAAAATAGCCTATATCTAGTAGCTATAATAGATATAATAAATAAGCTAGTATATAGAGTAGAATAATACTCTATTTCTTATAGAGTTTCTAAAAATTAAGTAAGTTATAGCTATTATAGCTATTAAAGATTAGTAGTTAATATATACCTACTATATAATCTCTTATATATCTATAAAAGTACTTTAACTATTTAATACTAAGTTTATTTATTATCTAGCCGTTCTTACTAACTATAATAGCCTAGTTTTTAAGTATATTATCACCTTTATACTAGGTAGAGAGATAGTAGTAGCTAGTAATAATAATAAAAGGTAGGAGTATCTAGCTAGTAGTATTAATCCCCTAAATTACTAAAATCTATTTATAATTATCTAATTAAATTACCTTTAGTTAATTATATCTTTCTATATCTATAATAATTAGTTATAATAAAATAATACTTATTTAAAAACTAGATTTATTAAAGTTATATATATTCTTATCTATAATATTATACTTTTCTTTAGTATACTATATAAGTTTAAACTAGCCTTTAATTACCTTAAAATTTTTATATAGAGTTTTCTAACAATTATAAAGCTAATTTAGACGTATTTTAAGCTTAGGAGTACGTTTAATAAAGTTCTTAAGTTAATATATACTAATCTAGCCTATATTGTGTTTAGTAAGTAAGCTATTAGCTATATCTTATATAGTAGTTAAAGTAGATATAAATCCTTATAAATATAGGTTAAATATATATTAAATAATAACCTTCTCTTTAAGTTTTATTAGTCTCTTTAAATTAGGTTTATAATTATACTATAAATAGATTCTAATATATTATTAGTATACAGTTGTTTAAATTATATTAAATATTAAAGTAGCGTGTCTTTTACTATTTATTTAGCCTCTTTTAGTAGCTAAAAGAGCTAAGTTTACTTAATTCTTATTTTAGGTTATATTCTTATTATTTTATTATTATATTATTATTAAAAGCTTAGGTGTCGTATTTTAGTAATAGAGTAGATTACTTACTTATATAAGCTACTTACTTATAAGATATATTACTTTATTTACTTTTTAAAAGCTAATAATTTTATTACATATTAACCTAATCTAATATATTACTTTTATAGAACCCTTTTTAAACTAATTTAGCTTCTTAATAATAGAAACTAATAAAGAGCTTATATTCCTTTAAATCTAATTATAAATTAATATTAATTAAGCTTCTAACTTATATATATTATTTAGTATTTTTACTTTCTATAAGATATTATCTTATACTAGTAGTATTAGTATATAAAACTTTATATTAAGTTTTAAAAATACTACTATTAAAGTAAATAGAATTAGACTAGCTCTTTAAAAGTTTATATAAATATTATCCTTTATAATTAATATATTAAAAGCAGCTTTAAAAGCTAAAAAGAATTTAAGTTTTATAATATAGTTAATATAATTATATACTAAAACTAAGATCTAATTTCTATATATATATTTTAATAGTAAAAAGTAGCCTATATCTAATAATTATAATAGGTATAATAAATAAACTAGTAGATAGAGTAGAATAATACTCTATTCCTTATAGAGTTTCTAGAAATTAAACGAGTTATAGTTATTATAGCTATTAAAGATTAGTAGTTAATATACGCCTATTATATAATCCTTTATATACTTATAAAAGTACTTTAACTATTTAATACTAAATTTATTTATTATTTAGCTATTCTTACTAATTATAATAGTCTAGTTCTTAGATATATTATCGCTTTCGTACTAGGTAGAGAGATAGTAGTAACTAGTAATAATAATATAGGGTAGAAATACCTAACTAGTAGTATTAATCTCTTAAATTACTAAAATCTATTTATAATTACTTAATTAAATTACCTTTAGTTAATTATATCTCTCTATACTTATAATAACTAGTTATAATAAGATAATACCTATTTAAAAGCTAGATTTATCGAAGTTATATATATCCTTATTTATAATACTATACTTTTTCTTAGTATACTATATAAGTTTAAACTAACTTTTAATTATCTTAAAATCTTTATATAAAGTTTTTTAGCAATTATAAAGCTAATTTAAGCGTATTTTAAGTTTAGAAGTATATCTAATAAAGTTCCCTGACTAATATATACTAATCTAGCCTATACTATATTTAGTAAGTAAACTATTAGCTATATTTTATATAGTAGTTAAAGTAGATATAAATTCTTATAAATTTAGGTTAAATATATATTAAATAATAACCTCCTCTTTAGATTTTATAAGTCTCTTTAAGTTAATCTTATAATTATACTATAAATAGATTCTAGTATATTATTAGTATACGATTATTTAAATTATATTAAATATTAAAGTAGTACATTTTTTACTATTTATTTAGCTTCTTTTAATAAATAAAAGAGTTAAATTTACTTAAATCTTATTTTAGGCTATATTCTTATTATTTTATTATTATATTATTATTAAAAGCTTAGGTATTGTATTTTAATAATAGAGTAGACCGCTCGCTTATATAAACTACTTACTTATAAGGTATATTATAATATAAATACTTTTATTCTTTATATAACGTTTTAATATTTATATATAGTATATAGTAATAGAGTTAACTATTTAAAGTATAATTAACTAACTATATATAAGTATCTATAATATTATATTATATTATCTACTATTATATACTAACGTATTCTACTATTAAAGCGGCTAAACTATCGAAGCAGCTACTTTTTCTTAGCATTATAAATACTACGTACGAACTATAATAAATCTATAATACAACCTTCTATTAATTTAATAAGAAGGTAGAATTAAGCTTACCTTACAGGCGCATAAATTAGGCTAGTTTAAGAGCGTATAACGCGCTACTATAACTTTTAATATATAATATTAACAACTCTCTACTCGACTTTATAGAATCGCATTTCGCCCTTATATACAACTAAATTGCTAGAAGCTTATAATAACCGAAGAATAAACAATCGTATAATATATTCTTAACCTTAATTTACGAGGATTTATGCCCCGGCTATATAAGGTAGTAGATATAGTAGATAAACTATTAGGTGTATATAGTAGAATACTTATAGAAAAAAATTAGTCTAAACAATTTATAGCGTGTATAGATAAGCTTAAAACAGCCTTTAATTAAGTAAAGGATTGTTAAAAAATAAAATAAGAGAATTTAGAGGTTATTAATACGTAGTTTAAGCTCGTATAGAATATAATTGCAAAATATAGTATATATAATAATAATATCTACAACTTTAATAAGATAGACTTTTAGATAGGTATTATTAGTACTATAAAGGTTGTTATAGGTTTAGAATATTATATAAAGCCTACTCTTATATAACTAGATAATTATAAGTAGGTTATAATTATCTAAAGTATCTATGCCGCTGTATATACAACTCTACTATTTATTATCTATAAAGGACGTATCTATATTTCTATATAGTATAAAGAAGTAGATATACTATATAATTGGAAAATTTTAGTCTCTAAGAACGGCTGGATAAATAACGCGTTTAGTTTTAAGTAGCTAAAGTACTTTAATAAGTATATAAAGATGTGTTAGATAGAATTATATAGGCTACGTATTTTAGACGGCTATAAAAGCTACCTTAACTAGAAATTTAAAGATTACTACCTTATACGAAAGATTCTAACATTTTATATACCTTCTTATTTATTATATATACTTCAGCCTTTTAATATAGTTTACTTCTCACTATTAAAGCTAAAGTACTTATAGTATATATAAGACTTAGCGCGCTAACGCGTCTACTATATTAATAAAGAAGGCTTTCTTCTAGCCTTTAAAGACGCGTTTTTTAACATATTTATATATAAGAACTATTAAAAGGCCTTTAAAATAATAGAAATTATTCCTCTAAACGCGTAGGTTATATTAAATTATCTTAATATATAACTATATACCCTACCAGAACTACTTCTATAAAAAGATTTCTAGTAGTCTAAAACTCTAAGTAATATATATAAATTTGGGTTATAATTAATACTTATATAAAAGTCCTTTATATAATTACTAAAAGAGATATAAGAAGGATTCTTACAGCTTATAAAAGGTGCTAAGTTAATACTATATTAGAATATACTTCTTTAAACTTGCAACTCTAAGTTTAAAAGGTAATTAGAAGAAGTAACTAAGCGTAAAACGTATAAAAGAAAGTATATTTAGTATAGCAGTATAGTATTATATAGCGAGGGATCTTTATATATAGCTACTAAAGTATCTATAAGCTCTTAGCCCTTTAAGAAGACTCGTAGTACTAATACTTAAGAAAGAGCTTAACTAGCTTAATACTACTATAGTAACTATAGTAAGAGGCGAATGTTATCTTAGGTAGGGAGATAAGGAGCTGAACTAGTTAATTAAAGATAGTTAGCGGGCTATATTTATATATATAAAAAAGGGGTATATTAGCTAATATCCAGCGTAATATCTAGCGTAATATTAACCGTAATATTATACGTTGATATCTAATACAGCTTGGTAGACTAGCTAAAAATCCCTATAATATACCCCCCTAATTTTAACTACGAAGGAGAAGCTGCGTCGAAAAAATAAAGGTAGATATTATACTAGAAGAGGTAAATTATATAAAGTAACTAGTAGTAGAGTTAAATACGCTTGTAGAAATATTAATTTAGATTACCCCCTAAGATTCTTATTAATAATCGATTTATTTGGCTGATAGAAATTCCTCAGATTCGATTCTAGCTAAAATATCTTCTATTTTTAGTTGCTTAATAAACCTTTAATATTATTATAGTTGTAAAACTTTTATAAAGCCGTCGGCTAGTATTAGATTTATTAGTTACCAACTAATTATAAGTTTCTACTCTACTACTTCTTAATATAGCTAGTACTAGTATATATCTATATAGCGAAGTTTAGTATTAAAACGCTTAGATAGCTTATTTACGATATCTACTATTTGTTAATTATTATAAAGTAGTACTAGTTGTACGTTAATATAGAAGTATAGTAAGGTAAAGGTCTTCTACTACTACTCTATTTCTAATCCAGCGACTGATAGTACTAATAATTCTACCTTAGTAGTCGATTTTATAACCGTACGCTAAATTAAGACTTTCTAATTAATTAACATCCTAAAAAGTTAAAATATATAGTTATAGGAACTTTAATAAGTATTAGGATTATTACTAAAGGCTGTATTAGATACGCTATAGAATAGTAATTATTTTATAGGGTTAATATAATTAGTATTACTATTCTAGCTAATAGTAGAAGTATTTTATATATTATTAGCTGTTATTATAATTGCTAAGTACTTCGTATTAATTAGATATTACTATACCCTTAAAGTAGTATTAATATAATAATTGTTAGGGTTTTAGAAGTATTATAATAATATTAAGTATACTCGCGCGATATTAAGATATATAAAAACTACAATCTAGGCTAGATAACTAATTAGTTGTTAGTAGTAAAATATTCTATTAGAGGATTCCTTAGTAGCAGCTGGTAGTATATTCTCGTATAGAGGCGTACTTAGCGCCTTCTTATTAACTATAATATTAAATCGCGCTGCTACTTTATTAATAAATAAGTTTTATAGTAGTTAGGTCTTATACTACTATATATCGCGTACGACTTAAACTCCTAGAAATTAATTTAGATCTCTAAGGGATTAAAGTTCGTATTTATTACTTAATTACGATTTAAATTTCTACTTAGTAAAGATATTTAATAGATAAACTAGAATTATAATATTATTAATATAAAAGAAAACGATCAGCTTATTATTTGCGTATAAGTAAGATATTCCTAATACTATTTTAAGGCCTAATTACCTTAGAGTCCTATCTAGCTTATAATACTAGAGTTTTGAAGCATCTTTAAAACTATATATAACTTTCTATAGTTGTAGATATTTCCTATACTTATATATAAAACCTTCTAGTATATAGATATATATTAACCTGTCTAATCGGCAGTTAAGGAACGTATTAACAATATTAAACTGGTATATATTAAGTTTAAAATAAGTTGCAATTAATATTAGAAAGTAAAAGGTTTATACAGCTAGTATAGTAGTATAGGTATCTTTCTATTAAGATTGTAGATCGCTGTATATAACTAATCTAGCTTTAAATTTATATAGGAAACCGTTCTTATTAAATTTATATACAAATACCTATATTACTAAAAGAATTTTAGTAGAGTCTTAAAGGATTGTTACCTTTTACTAGATATCTATATCCTCCTACTTCTATAACTTAATACGATAGGCCTTATAGAAGCTAGCACTAAAAGAGTAATTCTTTAAATCCTTATAGTACTTTAGTTCTAGTAGAAGCTAATTATAATAATATTTTCTAATAGTATAAGTTTCCTTTATATAATTTACCGGTATTAGCTTACTACTAGATAGTACTGTAAAGGTTATAAAGTATAACTAAAACGGCCTATAGCTATATAAAAACCTACTTCCCTAGATTATATTATTCCTAGATATTTAGCTACTAATTTCTTCTCTCTACAGGATATTATTTATTCTTCTTAAGGGTATAGAAGTATAAGTAGATAATAGTTACTATCCTTATAGTAAATTATCGCTAAACGTAGTATCCTTATTATCTACTAGTAGTACTGTAGGGGTATCCTAATTCCTTATCGCTAGCGCTAGTATTAATTCTAGCGTTAAGAATCTCTAATTACTAGTAATATCGTCGATTTATTCTTTAAAAATAGTATTCTCCTGCTAATAGGCTTTCTTACTAATTAAATTGCCTACTAACTTAGTAGGGATATCTTAATTAAGCAGCTAATCCTCGTAGATCGCTTCTACAATTTTAATCGTTTTATTATTACTACTATTAATAGAGCTCTTAATATCGTTAATTTGAAAAAGAAACTTCTCTAAGAATTCTTTTAGTAGATATTCCTCCTTCTTACTAGATATAATATCGCTAAATATAACGTCTCTAGTATTAAATACCTATTTTAGTTTTAGAATCAGCATTTAGTATATATTCGTACTCCTATATCGTAAGAGTTTTCTAATTAGTACTTACAACGCTAGTTTATCGCCTCTTAATAGAGTTTTATCTAAAATATACGCTCGCGATCCTATAACCTAAAAGTAAGTAAGAGATGGTTTATAGCTAAAAATAGCCTTATATAGGGTTTTAAATTGAAGGCTTACAATCGGCGTTCTATTAAGTAGGTATATCGCTGTATAAACTAATTTATTAGTATATTTATTAGAGATATTACTTTCTATTATAAGAGCGCGCGCGCGGGTTATAATTTAGTACTCTACTTACTCTACTAGGCTATTCTACTTAGGTGTATAAGGTGCGTAAGCTTTAATTATAATTTCTTAATCGAGTAATACTTCTATAAGTTTTAAGAAGCTTAAGTTGTTATTTATATAAATATATACGATCTTTCTTTTATACTATTATTTAATTTTTACTAATAGTATTTTAAAAGCTTTTATAAGGGTGGATTTTAACTAATTATATATCGTAAATCCTTTATACTACTAGAACACCTAATTAACTATATAAAATAGGTATCTTTTACTATTATAGTACTTCTTACGGTTCTTCTAAAGTTGTATAATATTAATTATAATTCTCTCGAATAGTTTAGTAGCTAGATAAAGCTAACTATACTAACTAATCTACTATAATAACTTCGCTTGTATATATATCTAGCAATCTTACTATACTAGTACTTCCTAATCGCTTAACTAGATACCCTTAGCTGCCTAAGGTAGGGCTAATACTAAATCTCTACCTAAATAGCCTAATAATCGGTACGCTTTAGCTAAAGAAATAATTTATATTAGTTACTAATAATAGAAGAGCTTTTCATTAATTACTACGACTGTTTTATATCCGGAAAGTAAATTGAATAGAGGCCTTTTTACTAGGTCTGTATCTAGTAGCTAGTAGCTGTTAAATAACTCTAAGTAATAAACGATATTATAGTAATTATACTAGTAAAGGTAATCTCTACCTAAGTTAAACTAAATACTCTATTTCCTATTTCTAATTAGAGCTATAATATTAGTTAGTAACTAAGAGATATAAGCAACTTCTATTAGCTTAATATCTCTTAGGCCTATAGAAGAATTAATTATAATTATAATAGTACCCTATTCTAATATAGAGTATATACTACCTCCCGCAGTAATTTTATCTTTAGAATTTACTATCTAAATAGTCTATTAACTAAAAGTCTTAGAGTCGTATATATAGATATTAGAACCTAAATTAAGTATCTACTAATTTAGGATACTAGTATCTTTTTTCTTAGGGGTAGTACTCGCTGAAAAATTGCCCTTTTAAATTATCTAGATATTTCTCTAGAGGCTAGTAGCCTTTATAGAAGCTTTACTATTAAATGAGAATTTTAACTTCTTATATTTTTTCATATTTACCTTTAGGGTATTCTTTTTTACCTAGTTATTCCTATTTAAGATATTATCTCAGGCTTTTAGTATTTTCTAATCTAGTACCTAGTTTAGTAGCTTAATTAATTCGTTTACGTACTTACAATTACTCTAGAAGTCCCGCTTCTTATAGAAGTAGAGTAGTAGAGTATACGATTGTAAACCGGATTTTTCTTAAGACTGCTGTATAGTACTATTAGAATTTGCTTAAGAAATTAATAGATATTATAAAGCTATAAACGAGCCGAGCGCCTTCTATAGATTAATATATTTATAGTAGTTGGTATATTAGTATACCAATTATTTAATTGTAGGAATTAGTTAATTAATCCTACCTAGCTTATTTTTAGCGTTAATCGGTATTATATAGATTAGCGCCAACACCTTATCTTTCTTAGTAATTGTTAGAAGAAAATCCTTTTCTACTTTAAGGCCCTAAACTTCTACTAAGCTAGCAGTCTTAGTATAATAGATTATCTGATTCTACTAATTTAGCTACTTCTCTACCTCTCTATTAGTTAGGTACTTAAAGAGAGCTTAATATTCCTTCTAGATTAGTTACTCCCTCGACTTAATAGTAGGCGCTAACTTTTCCTATAAGATTCTAAGAATCTTATAGCTAGTTATATTATCGCTAAGTATTACTTTATATTAAAACGATGTTGTTGTTAGAATATTACTATATATAGTATAGAGAGCGTCGTCGATCTTAATCTAATTCTTTCTCTATTAGTTATACTAGTCCCTTACCTAGTTCCAATCTGTTATTTATATTAAGGTTATCTCCTTATATATAACTCTACTAGAGGGGTATCTTTCTATTTCCCCTTCTAGATTTATCTTCGAGGTCTGGAACTTACCTATATTAGAGAGGGGAGGTTCTAGCCTATAGATTTTAACCTTTTTAAGAGGTACGCTTGAATCTAAATATTCCTATACCTTTAGCCTACTAGTTGTTAGTTTATACTACTCGAGCTAATCCTCCTAATTGCTAGGAGTACTAAGTATCTTTTTCTTAAATATAGCTATAGAGGAGTATACAACCGTTGTAACACTAGAAATATACTAGAATATATCGATACTAGAGAATAAAATAGCCTTAAATACGATATAGTATATTAATAGGCTTATAAAGTGTAAAATCTACACGTAATTCTAATAGCTAAGTACCTAAAAAAAATCGTTAGTAAATAATAAAGACAATAATATCGCGATATTATAATACTAAATAAAAAAGGTGTAATATTAATCGTGATATAAATATAAAAAGGTTAAGTTACAGTTATTTTAGTATAGTAATCGGGCTTATAACTATAGTAAGAGGCGAATCTTATCTCAGGTAGGGAGATAAGGAGCTGAACTAGTTGATTAAAGATAGCTAGCGGGCTATATTTATATATAT
>ML986636.1:19077-70437 GCA_010094045.1 Lojkania enalia
TCTTATTAGTATTAAGTAAATTAACTTTTTATATATAGTATTTGTTGCGCTAAGAAAAAGTAGCCGCTTCGATAGTTTAGCCGCTTTAATAGTAGAATATATTATAGATAAGAATATACTTATTAATATATTTAAAGAGATTTAAAGTATACTAGACTTTTTATAGTAGAAGAATAAAATACTAGTAGAAGTTTTAGTTACTTAAAAGAACTACTATAAGTTAGACTTTAAAGTAATATAAAGAGAATTTAATAGCTACTAAATAGCTATTTCTCTATTAACTACTAGTATATTAATAGTAATAGAACTATTACCCGCTCTTAGTTTAATTTAGCCTATAATTCTAACTTTTAAATAGATATCTATATTAATTTTTAATCTATCTAAAACTATATATAATTTATATTTCTATTTTAACTACTTATTTAACTTTTAAATATTTTTTAATAAATATTTAGAGATTTTATACTTTATTAAAAAACTCTACTATAAACTAGAAGGAAATATTAACTAATATCTAACCGAATATATCTACCTTTTATATATCTATTCCTACCTAGAATAAAACCTAGTAATATTAGTTAACCTATTAATAGATAAGAGTATTAATTCTATAAATAGCTTAGTCGCCTTTTTAAAATTTACCTATAATAACTAGAATAAGAAAACTATAGTATAGAGTAAACTAGAAACTTTAAAATAAGACTAAAGTAGGTTTTCTACTTATTTTACTAAATTCTAATATTTAATTATAGATACTAAATTAAATAAGATTAGATAAATTATATATTTTTAATATTTTCTCTCTAATAAACTCTACTATATTATAATAGATATTATAATACCTAGCACCTTAAATAACTATACTAACCTAATTTCTCTATATAATACTAACCTATATTATTTATCTAGTAACTATTATAAATAATTAAAGTATTATACTATTTACTAAAAGGACCTAAATACTATAGAACTTAATACTTCTAGTTATATATCTATAAGCTCTAATAAATAAGAGAAGTACTATTATAAAAGATACTATTATAAATATAGTAGTAAGAAAAATATTTTACCAGAATATAGTACCCCTCTACTATTAATCTATTAAAGGTTTTATAGTTTTACTATACCTTATAGATTCTACTCTTAATTCTCTAATTAATCTTCTAACTAATCTTTAATATACTTATTATTTTATAGATAAAACTATTACTTTTACTTTTAAATATAGCTAGTTTTACTAACTAGAACGTTGCTAAAAGGTCTATTCTAGAAGTAAGTTACCTTCTAGAACTATATCTATATTAAATTTCTATATACTTATTATAGTAATATATATTAAATTATTAACGCTAGATAAATAAGTATTAGATTAAGTTATATAGATAACTAATATACTACTACTATAATAGTTTAAAACGTCTAGATAAAGAGAGAAAAAAGATAGATATTAGGTTGTATATATATATATTAGGGGTTCGGGTCTATATATAATAGGCGAGGTAGTATAGGATTAGGTAGAAGCCGATTCCGTAATAATACTTATAGAACTAGCCTCTATAGAAATAGTTATAAAACTACTAGATTTTAGCTTCTTTCTTAATCTATTAAAATCTAGTCTAGTAAGATATTAATATTTTTATTAATACTAGGGCTACTAGTTATAGTTATATCTATAGAGACTTTATATATACTCTAAAACTTTAAAAGATATAATTCTTATATAATTTATATTTAACTAGTTTTAATAGAAAAGTTTTTTATAGAGAAACTATTTTCTATTTAGTTATTTTAATCCTCTAATACCTAAACTATTTAGAGACAGTATATTTTTATATAACTATACTAAGAAAATGCTAGTTAATTCTAAGATAGTTATAGATATATAAGTAATATATAAATCTAGACTATAAGAATAAATAGCTAGTCTTTACTACTAACTAATACCTAACTTAATACTTATAATCTACTAGTATTACTATCTACTAATATGCTATTTAAATAGTTATTAAAGACTATAAACTATTTAAATCTAATATAAAAGAAGATCTTAAAGTAACTATTTTACAACTCTTATATAGTTTAAAGCTCTATCTATTAATCTATATTTAATATAATTATTAACTATTTAAAATACTATACTAGTTAAAAAAACTTAAAATTAAAACCGATCTAACTTTAGATAAAAATTATAATTAAAAAGATCTATCTAAATCTAAATATCTAAAGTTTATACTATAGTTAGATATATATTATATAGATATTATATTACTAATTTAACTTTTCTACTAATTTAACTATAAAATTTTTACTATATTAATATCTAATATTAATAAGATTTTAGCTCTAAAGGTATATATTAACCCTATTACTAAAGTGCCTAAAAAATACTATAATCTATTATCTATCTTCTTATATAAGAATATAGATAAACTGTTTAAATAATAACCGTATAATTATAAGATTAAACTAGAAACTAGTAAATAAACTAGTTTTAGTCTACTCTATAAAATATTCTAGAATAACTTAAAGATACTAAAAAAGTACCTTAATAAGAACTTATTTAAAAGATTTATTAGAGTAAGATTATTACTAGTAGTTATACTTATAATCTTTATAAAGAATCTTAGAGGTAGTTTTTAATTCTATATAAACTATAGAGTCTTAAATACTATTACTATTAAGAACTAATATTCGTTTCTACTAATCTAAGAGATATTAATATAATTTAGTAAGGCTAAGTACTATATAAAATTCGATATTATTACCGTATTTAATAAGTTAAAGATTACTAAAAGAGATAAATAGAAAACTATCTTTTATATATATTATAGGCTATTTAAATATCTAGTAATACTTTTTAGTCTAATATAATCCACTACTAAGCGGTTAAAACTACCGAGCGGTTAGTAACCCGCCTAATTTTAATTTTAAAGTAGAATATCTCTATAGCTATTAAAGTAATTAATTATATAGTAATATCTATATAATTCTTACTATTTAGTATTTTGATTAGAGCTATTTTATACGTTTTAATATAGTAGCCTAGCTCTTAACAGCGCCCGCAGCATCTTAATTAATATAGTTAACTATAACTATTTAAGCCTTTTTATTCTATTTAATAGCCTTCTTATTATTACTTTGCTAATTACAGCCTATCTAATATAGAGATAGTACTTATACTCTTAATTATCTTATATTTACGCTCCTTACGCTTTATAAGCATCGTATTTACCGCCCGGAGATCTCTATTCTCCATCTCTAAAAACGACTGCCTATATGCTATAGACGTAATACTCTTTATAAGATTTATAAGACCCTTAAGTATTAATATTAGTAAGCTATCTTAATATTATTCTACACGCTATTATATATATTATATCTAGTACTCTACCTCTAAGCGATTATATAGTGTTTATAACTGCTATTTAGTAGGTTCTAAGAGCAGCGGTATTAGAGTTTATAAAGCTTAGATATCGAGCTTTAAAATAATATAATCTAGACTAAATAGGACTAATCTAAACCCTCTAAAGCCTCTAGCTATATTTTTATTAGTAATAGCATTATTAAAGGCCGCTTTAAATATAGGTAGAAAGTTTTCTTTAGTTATATAGTTAATGCAGTACTAAATTAAGCTTTTAATCTTCTTGCTATATACACGCTTTAATAGACTAAAACAGCCTATATTAAGTAGTTATAGAAGATAAAATAAGTGTAGAAGTATATAAAGTATAATAATATTATATTCTTTATAATAATTACAAAATTCGATAGAATTATAGCTATTATAGCCGTTTATAATAAGTAGTTGGTAGGTACTAATAGTACTAGCTTTAATATGTTTGTTAAAGTACTTAAGCTACTTAAACCTATATTTAATAGATATCTAGTTCTTCTTACTAATAGACAAAATCTACTAAAGTTTATCTATAATTAACTAGTATTAGGTATTATATTATTACGCGCCCTTAAAGATAATAAATAGTAGAACTAGCTAGCTACGTATATTTACTACTATAATTGCTATTTCTTACTTAATATTACTAGGCTAGATAGATTTAGGTATTTACCGCCTCTTAGTACTAGTAATAACTATTCTTAGGCTAATTTTACCTATTTAAAAGCCGGTCTTATCGAAATTATATATATCTTTATTAAGAATACTATATTTAGCTTTAGTATTATATATAAGGTAGAACTAACTTTAAATAACTTTAGGATTTTCGTTTAGAACTCTTTAGTTGTTATATCGTTAATTAACGTATAATTTAAGCTCTAAAACGTATAAGATAAAATAATTAAGCTAATTTTTACTAATAGGTCGCTGACTTTAATTAAGAAGTAGTTTATTAGTATAAAAGTCCTGGTCTATAGCTCGGTCCCATTCCTGCGATGCTATAATAGTAGTTGCTCTTATACGACCCTATACCTGCCTAGACTAAAGTAAGTAAATAATATATATCTTACTACCGTATACCTTCTCTTCTCTTTCTCTAGCTTTAATAATAATAGATTCTTATTATATCTAATTCTATTATATTTTTAGACCTTCTTAATTTATTAAAGTTTATACTACACTAAATTCTATTTTAATTACTAAGTAGATCTACTACTATATAAAGTTATAGACTAAAACAGACTAATAGAACAAGGATTTAATATAGCAACTGTATAGAGATAGTTCGCTAAAATAGTAGCTAGGCTGGAATACCTAGAGAAAGAAAAGTAGTAATAGTAACTTAAAAGAATAAGCCTTTATTAGAAGCTCGAGGAGTAACTAAATAAGTATTCGGCCCCTAAGAGGAGCGTCTTACTAACTATACTATTAATAACTACTAAGCCTATTCGTATAAAAGCTATACTTAATAAACTAGATAAGTTCTAAGAAGACTATAAAGCGTATCCTATTTAGAAAAGTAGTATAAAGATTAAGATCTATATTAATAGTTTATCTATAGACTTAATAAATACGATAGTAGCAACCTATATAGTATTATTTTATAAGAATAATACTAGAATATACCTTTAATCGTATAAAAAACGTATTACTATAAATACCCTTATCTATAACAAATTCTAGACAATTATAGACATATAATATAATAACCCCTACCGTTAGAAACGAGCTGGGATCGAGTTTAAAAACCTAAGACAAGGTAATAAAACCTTTATTAAGTTCCTAGTCGAGTATAATTATCTCTCTATAGAAGTGTCGTATAACTCTTACCTAGACTAAGTTAAGATATAAGATCTAGAAGAGAAGATTTATCCCGAGCTCCGCTAATTAATAATTAGTAACGTTAGTAAGAAAGACTTTATATTATACGCGACCTTTATATAGAAACTTTATATTCTTAATAACCGTCTTAAAGTAGCTAAACTCGATAGCGCTTTTATATAGTCCTTTAGTAGAGGGAAGACTAGTTAGATAAGGAACAGCTAGAGATAGCTACTTACGCCGCTTCCGCAACTACAACTATTAGCTACTATTAATAATACTATAGACTAGATGCTAATAGCTAATCGCGGACTCGTATAGTATCTAGATATAAAGCTTTAACTACTAGAGAAGATAAGAAATATTACCGAGAAAGAGCTAAAGGCTTAAAAATAATAGAATACCTATTTTACCTATAGAAATAAGGGTTACTTTACTTAAAGCTACTATTATACTCCGCTTAGGAGTAGTATATAGTTTAATCAGGCTTATATAATACTGCTAGAGCCTGTTTAGTATAATAAGAAATATAGAGATATAGCCTAAGCTAATAGGATAGAAAAAGTATTACTCTAAACGGAAGTCGGCGCTTAGAGTAATAAAAAGGGTAGGTGAATAAGTAAGTACTAGATGAATTTAATTAATTTCGGATAACTAGTACTTTATTTATAGCCCCTATACTATTTAATAATACCTTTAGCCTTCTTACCTTAATAGATAATAGCTGTAACTTATATATAATAGTCGAGAAAAGGATTATATAAAAGGCTAGACTAGAATACTTCTATCTTCTAATGCTATTAACAGCCTTATTATTCAGCAACTTCTCGGCTGGAATTATTAAGAAGGTAGCTATTATTAACTTACTAGATATAGGTAGAAGTTAAGTAGGTCTAGGTTGGGTATTTACTTACGTAGTCCTAAGGATAGAAGAAGATTATAGTATAATCTTAGGACGCTTATAGAGGTAAAGTAAGAATGTAATTATTAACCTAAAAACGGAAATCCTATATATTTATAGAACGGAAGTAATTATATAAAACTAGGAGCTTTAGAAGTAGTAATATATAGCTAATATTACCTAAGTCTTAGCATATACTTTTTCTACTATAGTAAAATACTATAGGAGACGCCTGTAAAATTCCCTTACTAAGCTACCCCGCATCTTTACTATTAGTATAGCCGATATTTAGAAGGCTTTAGAAAATAAGCTAAAAATAGACCCTTATATAAAACTCCCTAAGGAATATATATAGTAGCTTTATACCTTTAATTAATAGGAAGCTAATAAGCTACCGCCTTTAAGACTAGGAGTAGACTATATAATCGAGCTAGAAGGGAAAGATAGAAGCCCTTTAAGGATCCCCTCAGGTCCTTTATATAGAATATTATAGGAAATGCTTCTTATCCTTTAGAAAACTCTAATAGAGCTTCTTAATAAAAGATTTATTTGGGTTAGCAACTCTCTAGTTATAGTACTAGTCCTGTTTATACGAAAACTAGAGGGTAGCCTCTACTTCTATATTAACTACTGTACCCTAAACGCTATTATATAAAAAGACTACTACCCTCTACCTCTAATCTAAAAAATGCTAAATTAAATTAGTCGAGTTAAGTAGTTTATAAAACTTAATATTATTACTACATTTAATAAGATCCGAATTAAAGAAGGAGACGAGTAGAAGATAGTATTTACAACCTACTATAGTTTATATAAGTAGCTAGTTACACCCTTTAGCTTTATAGATGCTTTAAGTACCTTCTAACGGTATATTAATCGTATAATCTAGGAGTATTTAGGCGACTTTATCTTAGCATACTTAAATAATATCCTTATATACACGGACGGCTCTCTATAAAACTATTAGCGCCACGTTAAAGTGATCCTTTAAAAGCTAATAGATGCTAGCCTCTAACTCGATATTAATAAGTGCGAATTTAAGGTCTATATAATAAAATATCTTAGCTTTATTATTAATATAGAAAAAGGTATCTAAATAGATCTATAGAAAGTTAAGATAATCTAAAACTAGGAAGCGCCTATATTAGTTTACGGTATATAGAGTTTCTTAGACTTTATAAACTTCTACCGCTAGTTTATTAAAGAATTTTCTAAAGTAGTTGCTCTACTAATAGCTTTTACCTAAAGGGAATAAGAGAAGAAATAGTTTTAACTCGATAATCGGGTACTTACTACCTTTAATTACCTAAAGCAATACTTTATATAAGTACTAGTGTTAACCTAGTATAACCCTAAAAGGGAAACAATTCTAGAGTATAATATCTCTAGCTAGTATACTAGAAGTATATTTTTATAATACGATAATAAAGGAGTTTTATAATCTATTACTTTTATGTTAAAGCGAATACTTTCTATAGAGTATAACTACCTAATCTATAATAAGAAATTACTAGTAGTTATATAATACTTTAAAGAATAGGAGAAGTTCTTAAAACTACTTATATACTTTATAGTTTGTATAGATTACTATAACCTAAAATACTTTACTAAAGTATAAAGGCTCTTTAAGTACTAGGTAAGGTAGGTAGTATTTCTTACCCAGTTTAACTTCTAGTTTAAATATAAGCCGGGTAAGCTTAATATCCTAGTTAATACTCTCTTACGTTACGATCAGAATCTTCTAAAAGAAGCTAATAATAAGCAGATTTAGAGAAGGATTAGCTAACTCTTTAGACCGTCTAATTTTAAGAATAGAGTTTATACAGCTCTTATATAAACTAGAAACTAGTATGCTAAAGATACTTCTAACGATTAGGTAGAGATAGTTATCCTAGAAAACTCTATATTAGGGGAGGAATTTATAGATAAAGGGGAGTTTATAATTAAAATATCGTATGAGAAGTAGCAAATACTAATAGAAACCTTATAGTAAGATATCTAAGAAAAAGATAAGACGTATACTATACTTCTCTACACTACTAAAGTAGGGGAGAGAATACTCCTAGAAACCCTCTATTACCTTAAGATTAGCCTATCTAACCTCTTAGTTCTAGGAGATAGATTAATATAGAGAGAACGCGCTTAGGTTCTTAAAAGCGAGCTACTTTATATAAAGCTAATCTAAGAGACTTACAACTCTTACTTAACTAGCTACTCTAGTAAGAATATTACGATCGAGTTAATATTACAGCGCTACTTTTAGCCTAAAATAGCAGCGGATATTAAACGCTTTATATAAAATTACTACTCTTATAATAGGAATATAGTTTAGCGTTCTAGAAAAAAAGGCCTACTATATTCTCTTCTAGTCCCTAAAAGGGTATAGTTAGAAATTTTAATAGACTATATTATTAACTTACCAAGAATTATATATAGTAATAAGTATATTCTTATTATTACAGACCGTTTAAGTAAAAAAGTACTCTTTATTACTATCTTAGACCTTAAGAGCTAAATATTAGCTAATAAGTTTATCGAGTATTTTATAGCATATTACAGGCTTCTATAAGTAATAGTCTCTAATAGAGGAGAGTAGTTTATATAAGACGTATAGGTATATATCTACTAAATTCTTAAGATTAAATAAAGGCTATTAATAGTATACTATTTAAAGACTAACGGAAGTATAGAGCGTATAAACTAGCTACTTAAAAAACTTCTCTACTACTATTATAACTACTACTAGGATAACTGGGATCTATAGCTACTACTAGCTTAGATTACTGTTAGTACCAGGAACGCTTCTTCTATAAGAGTTAGCCTATTCTTTTTTACTTATAGCTATTACCCGAACTTAGGAGAGTTTATATAACTAGAAGAGGAGCTACTAATAGAGTAGTTTAGAGACCCTATTTACGTAGTAAAATAGATTATTAGTAAATTAAAAGACTGCGTCGAATTTGTATAAGTAATAATAGCCTATATATAATAGTAGTAGTAAGAAATTTATAATTATATAAGAGATCCTATACTATAATACTAATTAGGGGATAAAGTTTAGCTTAATATATGTAATATTAAAATAGACCCTATAAAGAAAAAGAAGCTCTATAAACTCTATTAATAATATATAGTTAATAAGACTATTAGATAAAATATATACCGACTAGATACTCTATTAGAAATTTATAACATCTTCTATACAACGCTACTTCGCCCTATTACTTAAGACTCGTTACTAAGTTAAATATAGGACGACTATTAACTAGCGCTAATCAGCGTTGGAAACGAAGATAAATAGGAGTTTAAGAAAATCTAAGACGTACGAGTAATTAGTAAGAGAGGAGGCAGCCTAAAATAGTAGTTCCTTTATAAGTAGACTAGTTATACTATACCCTTATAGAACGACCAGAATAACTGTAAAGATATAATTACTTTAGGAGAATTCGAACGGGATATAGGGCGGAACTTTACTAAAGAACTACTTATCCGTACAACTTAGAGGAAGAGGAAGAGGAGGAGGAGGAGGGGAATATTATAAAGGTCCCAGCCTATAGCTCGATCCCGTTCCTACGATGCTATAATAGTAGTTGCCCTTATACGACCCTATACCTGCCTGGACTAAAGTAAGCGAATAATACGTATCTTACTACCGTATACCTTCTCTTCTCTTTCTCTAGCTTTAATAATAATGGATTCTTATTATATCTGATCCTATTATATCCTTAGACCTTCTTAATTAGCTATATCTTACAGTATATCGAGATTAAGCTGAAACCTACGTATATCTACATTAAGTATATAGTCTATAATTAACCTCTCTTCCAGCTCTATAAGGTCTCCTATTATAATACTCTTTTAGGGTAGTATAGCTAACTTTAAACGCTTATGCTATAGCTAGATTTAACTTAAATTAACCTTGTTTAAAAGCTTTATTTACTATAGTTATATCAGCTTTAAATAAGTATATTCTATTATATAGTTATAGAAATATTACGAAAATTAATAGGGTGGTAGAGATTTTAGTAGGTTACTAACCGCTCGGTAGTTTTAACCGCTTGGTAGTAGATTATATTAGTTAATACTCTAAGTATATTCTAGTACTTTATAAATAAGATACTAAAACTATACTTTAATATATTCTATACTACTTATATTAATAATATTCTTATATTTAGTAAGAATCTAAAGAATTATAAGTAGTATATTTAGCTAGTTCTTAAAGCCTTAAAAGTAAATAGTCTATAGTTTAATATAAATAAGTATAAGTTCTACTAGTTAAAAAGAATCTATCTAAAGTATATAATTATTATAGAAGAGATTTATATAGACTTAAAGAAGGTAGAGATAATTATTAACTAGAAATACTCTAAGAATATAAAAGATATTTAAGCCTTTATAGGTTTTATAAACTTCTACCAACAATTTATTAGTAACTTCTTATAGAAAGTCTCCTCTTTAGTAGCTCTAACTAAGAAAAATATTCGATTTAACTAGAATAATAACTATTAATATTCCTTCAACTATTTAAAAAATACCTTTATCTCTATACTAATTTTCTAATACTTTAACCTTAAACTATTAATAGTAGTAGAAACTAATATATCTAATTTTATAATAGTCGGTGTACTGTTTTAGAGAGGTGCTAATAGTAAACTAAGACCTATTACTTACTTTTCTAAGTATATAAACTCTACTAAAGGCAACTATAAGATATATAATAAGGAGCTACTTATAATTATCTAATATTTTAAGTAATAGAGACCTAAATTAGAAGGTATAGCATTTTCTATAAAAGTATTAAATAATTTTAAGAACTTATAGTACTTTATAATAATAAAATAGTTAAACTACTAATAGGTCTATTAGTTAAAATATCTATTAAGGTTTAATATTAGTATTATATATTAATCTAGAAAACTTAGAGAGAAGTCTAATACCTTAATTTAAAGGTTATAAAATAAGTCTATATAAGAAGAGGCTTATAAAAGTTATTAATAGATATTATTTTATTTAAACTATTCTAATAGATAGAAGTAGGTTAATTAATTATAGAGATTATTAATAAAGAATACCTAAATAATAACCTAATCTAAAATACTCTAAAGCTACTAAAAGAAGAAACTTATTAATTTAAACTTCTAACTCTAGTTAATTATAAAAATTATAATAACTAATTATATTATTAAGATTAACTTATAATATTAGACTATAATAAGTTAAAGCTTAAGCTACTATAAGCTATCTATAACTTACTATCTAGTAGATACCCTAGTTAAAGAAAGACTTTAGAACTACTCTAACGCAAGTACTATTAGTTAAAGATATTCGACTTAGTATAATAATATATAGACTATTATTATCTATATTAAAGAAGTAAGGCTTTTAAAGAGAAGTACTATAGCTTACTAAAACTATTACCTATCCCTAAATAGAGATTTTAAGATATTTTTATAAACTTTATAACTAATCTATTAGAATTAGAAGATTATATAAATATTATAATAGTAGTTGATAGGTTAAGTAAATATAGATACTTAATACTTATAAGGGTATATATACTATTCTACACCCATAATCAGCGATATTAATTATTCGTACCTTTTAATTGTAGTACTATAGTAGTATAGAACTGTACTTCTAACATTATAATTAATATTACCTAGCGTGCGAGGTTAATAGGCAGTATTATAGGGTCGCGAGTTCGATTTACACGGGAGCTAGTTTAGCCTAACAAGCTTTTTATAAAGCTAAAGCGTAAGGCGGCCTCTTTAAACGCTGCGCTGAAAGTTGCTAGAAGGTCTAATATATATATAGGTATGTGCGTATAAGTATATCCACGCAGGCGTATTAAGAGGTAGCTGGAAATAACCAGAGGGTCGATCTATAGAGCTGTACTTCTAACAATACTATATATAAGAATCGAAACTTCTAATATTATCTAACTAATCTATTATTATATATAGGTTTACTATAGACTATTATATCCGACTGTAGGATATAGTTTATTTCTACTTTCTACTAAGAGTTCTATAGATAGCTATAAATTAATATATATATATTAACCAACTTCTACTTAAAAATTAATAGCTAGATAGAGAACGCTAATATAGTAATAGAACAAGTTCTCTAAGCCTATATTAGCTATAAATAAGATAACTAGGTTAAATAGCTACTAATAGTATAGTTTAAAGTAAATAATATAGTATTTAAATTAATAAAAGTCTCTTTATTTCTAGCCTATTTTAGCTAGTACCTTTAAATAGGTTTTAAGCCGCCTATAGAAATCTATTAACTACTAAAATAGTCTCTAATAGTATAGAAAGCTAATAGACTAGTTAATAAGATAAAGGATATTATAAAGTATATTAGAGAAGAACTTACCTAAATATAAGTATTTTAATAAAAGTACGCTAACTCTAAGTATATACTAGCCCCTAACTACTAAGTTAGTAATCTAGTTTAGTTAGATACTAGAAATATATATATTTAAAGACCGTTAAAAAAGTTTAACTAGAAGAATATAAGCTTTTATAAGATTATTATAAAAGTATTCTTATATACTTATAGATTAAAACTACCTAAATTAGCTAAGATATATTTTATATTCTATATATCGCTATTATAGCTAGTATTTAAGTTGTTTAACTATTCATCTAATTAATAAATATATAACTCTAAACCTATTAAAATTAATAGAAAATTTAAATATTTTATTAAGTATATAGAAAACTTCTACTATAATTAATAGAAATATTAGTATAAATATCTTACTAAATAGACTAGCTATTATAACCTAAAATAGTACCCGGCTAGTAACTTTACTAAAATAATATTACTAACCTATATACTATTAGTATATATAATAATTACCGCTATAGTCGTATATATACTAGAGCTTTATTTATATTAGATTAGTTAGAGGTAGTAGCTTTAGTAAAAAGAGAGTATTAGGATTACTAGTTCTTTAAATATAATAAGTATATTTAGAAGTCTAATAGAGTAATAAAATAAATTTATAAGAATAACTATATAAGATTTAATCTATTAAAAAGATCTTCTATCTTATATAGTTAAGTCTAAAACTACTAAGTCTAGCTTATTAAATCTATTAGGTCTATTAGGTTTATTCTACTATACCTAATACTTCTACTATTATTATATATATAGGTTATACTATATTTTATCTTCTAGCTAATTATCTCTTTAGTTCTTATAGTCCTACTATTTACTATCTAATAATTAGTCCTTAATATAATTCTACCTATTATTATCTTATTAGTTCTTATCTAAGTTAACTTATATAATAACTAATATTAAATTAAACTCTAGCTATAAAGATAGTACTTCTTAGTATTCTATATTTATAATATCTACTCCTTCCTCTATAAGTTTATCCTAAAGCTTTTTAATCTATTATTTTACCTATTCTATCTAGGTGTAGTATTCTACTATCTCTAGTAGCTTATTCTAGTTTCTAATATATTCTATATAGGTATATTATAGTATAGTATCTATATTTTTCTATTCTAGGGTTAGTACTTTATATATTCTAGTAGGTCCTACTCCGCTTATAAATATAGCCCTATTCTTCTTTCTTTTCTTCTTCTACTATACTAAAGGTTTAACGTAAAAACACCTCTATCTATAACTATTATACTAGTTACTTAATTCTTTTACTAGATATTATAATAGATCTATCTTATTATTATAGTAATACTACTCTTTCTTTTATATATAAAGAGTATCTTTCTTAGAGTTTATTCTACAATTTTTCTCTAACTAAGGGTATTCTTTACTATTTTCTAGTAAACATATTAAAGGCTTATATAGAGTCTACTTCTACCTATTAAGATTTTATAGCTACTAAGAAAGAGGAGATTTATTATCTTAAAGAATCTGCGTATTACCGTTAGGCAGCTCTTTCTTACCTAAAGTATATTAAAAAGCGTATCTATTTTCTAGAGAAGTATAGTCTAGATTTTAGGAAACGAGAGGTAAAGTTAATAGAAGAGTAAGAGAAGTTAGAGGAAGAGAAGAGGAGGTCTGCTAGGTCTGAAGTACTTTCTAATACCGCTCTAAGTTCTGTACGAGAGGCTTCTTCTATATTACTACTACTATTACCTCTTAACTAGACTCTACTTAACAACCTATTATTTTAGCCTTCTAGTAAAACTCCTTTAGCTTTATAGTATAGTTAGTTAGATTCTATACTAGTTCTTATAAACTTTTCTCTTATAGATATCCTTCCTACTTTACTAAGTACCTCTACTAACGTCTAAATCGTTTTTTTACTAGTATATATTCTACTTTATATTTCTAATCCAGTTTTATATTAATAGTTTCTTATAGTAGTATATTGTCCGGTACGAGTTCTAGTTTTAACTTATAAAATACTAGGTGTATTTTTATATTACTTAGTAGCTTTAATCTAAAATTTATAGGTCTAACCTATTCTTTAATTAGAAATAGCCCTATCTTCTTATAATCTAACTTTTTCGTAGGTCTCTTAGTTTTTAAGTTTTTTATTAATAGGAAAACTTTACCCCCCTCTTTAAAGGTTAGTTTCTTAATTCTTAACTTATTAGCTTATTCTACTATTCTAAGGTTTCTTAACTAAATCTTTTTCTTAAGCTAATTATAGATTTCCTTTATTTCTTTAGCTTTCTAGTCTACTAGTAGAACTGGAGATTCTTTCTTATTCTATTTCTAATATATAACAGCTTTCTATCTATAGTTAGCTTTAAAGGGTATAGTTCTTATAGTACTCTAAATTATTCTATTATAGGCTATCTATATTATAGGTAATAATTTAACCTAATTATCTTATTATTTATTAATATATATCCTTAAATATGTTTTTAGATTTAAGTTAACTTATTCTATCTAACTATTTATTTATAAGTAGAAACTAGTTAATATCTATTATTAGATTTCTATCTTTTCTATCTATCTCTACTAGTATTTAGATGTAAACAACTTATCTCTATCTAAAGTAATATACTTTAGAACTCTATACTCTATAAGTACTATATATAATAACTTATATGCTAGTTTAAATACTATTATTATTTCTAAAACTAGTCTAAAGTATATATATTTTATTAGCTAATCTATTATATTTATAATCGTATTATATCTTCTTTTTAACTCTAGTTCTATTAACTCTAGTAATTTAGTTATAAAGTTAATTATAATCAATTCTTATAGTCTTTTAAGTACTTCTAGTAGCTATAAGAATCTATAAGGTTTATATCTTATAGTCTTATTCTTTCTACATTCTAAATACTTATAGAGTATATCTTATATTTCTCTTCTTATATTAGTAAGAGTAAAGCTCTTTCTCAGCTCTCGCTCTATTTCTACTACTTCTAAATATCCCTATTCTAGTAATTTATATAATTTTTTTATTATCTACTTTTATATATATAAATATATATATTGTAGTAAGAGGCGAATCTTATCTTAGGGAGGAAGATAAGAAGCTGAACTGGTTAATTGAAGATAGCTAGCAGGCCATATTTATGTACATAAAAAAGGGGTATATTAGCTAATATCCAGCGTAATATCCAGCATGATATCAACCGTAATATCGTACGTTGATATCTGATACAGCTCGGCAGACTAGCCGAAAATCCCTATAATATACCCCCCTAGTTTTAACTGCGAAGGAGAAGCTGCGTCGAAAAAATAAAGGTAGATACTATACTAAAAGAGGTAAATTATATAGAGTAACTAGTAGTAGAGCTAAGTACGCTTGTAGAAATATTAATTTAATATAATATAGGGTGAGTTATAATTAATTTTTAATCACCCCCTAAGATTCTTATTAGTAATCGATTTATTTGGCTGATAGAAATTCCTAAGATTCGATTCTAGCTAAAATATCTTCTATTTTTAGTTGCTTAATAAACTTTTAGTGTTGTTACGGCTGTAAAACTTTTATAAGACCGTCGGCTGGTATTAGATTCATTAGTTGCTAACTAATTGTAAGTTTCTACTCTGCTACTTCTTAACGTAGCTAGTGCTGGTATATATCTATATAGCGAAGTTTAGTATTAAGACGCTTAGATAGCTTATTTATGATATCTACTATTTGTTAATTATTATAAAGTAGTACTAGTTACATGTTAATATCGAAGCGTAGTAAGGCGAAGGCCTTCTACTACTACTCTATTTCTAATCTAGCGACTAATAGTACTAATAATTCTGCCTTAGTAGTCGATTTTATAACCGTATGCTAAATTAAGACTTTCTAATTAATTAGCATCCTAAAAAGTTGAAATATATAGCTGTAGGAACTTTAACAAGTATTAGGATTATTACTAAAGGCTGTATTAGATATACTATAGAATAGTAATTACTCTATAGGGTTGATATAATTAGTATTACTACTCTAGCTAATAGTAGAGGTATTTTATATATTATCAGCTATTACTATAGTTGCTAAGTACTTTATATTAATTAGATATTACTATACTCTTAAGGCAGCGTTAATATAATAATTACTAGAGTTCTAGAGGTATTATAATAATATCGAGTATACTCGCGCGATATTAGAGCGTATAAAAACTATAATCTAGACTAGACAACTAATTAGTTGTTAGTAGTAAGATATCCTATTAGAGGATTCCTTAGTAGTAGCTAGCAGTATATTCTCGTATAGAGGCGTACTCAGCGCCTTCTTATTAACCGTAATATTAAATCGCGCTGCCACCTTATTAATAAATAAATCCTATAGTAGTTAGGTCTTACGCTACTATATATCGCGTACGATTTAAACTCCTAGAAACTAATTTAGATTTCCGAGGAATCGAAGTTCGTATTTATTACTTAATTACAATTTAAATTTCTACTTAGTAAAGATATTTAATAAGTAAACTAGAATTATAATATTATTAATATAAAAGAAGACGATCAGCTTATTATTTATATATAAGCAAGATATTTCTAGTACTATTTTAAGGCCTAATTATCTTAGAGTCTTATCTAGCTTATAATACTAAAGTTTCGGAGCATCCTTAAAACTATATATAGCTTTCTATAGTTGTAGATATTTTCTATACTTATATACGAAACCTTCTAGTATATAGATATATATTAGCCTGTCTAATCGGTAGTTAAGAAACGTATTAACAATATCGAACTGGTATATATTAAGTTTAAAATAAGTTGCAATTAATATTAGAAAGCGAAAGGTTCGTACAACTAGTATAGTAGTATAGGTATCTTCCTATTAAGATTGTAGATCGCTGCGTACGACTAATCTAGCCTTAAATTTATATAGGAAACCGTCCTTATTAAATTTATATGCGAATACCTATATTACTAGAAGAATTTTAATAGAGTCTTAGAGGATTGTTACCTTCTACTAGGTATCTATATCCTCCTACTTCTATAACTCAGTATAATAGGCCTTATAGAAGCTAGCGCTGAAAGGGTAATTCTTTAGATCCTTATAGTACTTTAGTTCTAGTAGAAGCTGATTGCGATAATATTTTCTAATAGTATAAGTTTCCTTTATATAATTTACTAGTATTAGCTTGCTATTAGATAGTACTACGAAGGTTATAAAGTATAACTAAGGCAGCTTATAGCTGTATAGGAATCTACCTCCCTAAATTATATTATCTCTTAATATTTAGCTACTGATTTCTTCCCTCCGCAGGATATTATTTGTTCTTCTTAAGGGTATAGAAGTATAAAGAGGTAACAGTTGCCATCCTTATAGCAAATTATCGCTAAATATAATATTCTTACTATCTACTAGCAGTACTACAGGGGTATCCTGATTTCTTAGTACTAGTACTAGTATTAATTCTAGTATTAGAAGTCCCTAATTACTACTAATATCGTCGATTTATTCTTTAAAAACAGTATTCTTCTACTAATAGGCCTTTTTACTAATTAAATTGCCTGCTAACTTAGTAGGGATATTTTAATTAGGCAGCCGATCCTTATAGATCGCTTTTACGACTTTAATCGTTTTATTATTACTACTATTAATAGAGCTCTTAATATTATTAATTTAAAAAAGAATCTTCTCTAGGGACTCTTTTAGCGGATATTCCTCCTTACTAGATATAATATCGCTAAATATAACGTTCCTAGTATTAAATACCCGTTTTAGTTTTAGAATTAGCACTCGGTATATATTCGTACTCCTATATTATAAGAGTTTCCTAATTAGTACCTATAATACCAGTTTATCGCCTCTTAATAGAGTTTTATCCAAAATATACGCTTGTAATCCTATAATCTAAAGGTAAGTAAGAGACGGTTTATAGCTAAAAACAGCCTTATATAGGGTTTTAAATCGAAGGCTTATAATTAGCGTTCTATTAAGTAGGTATATTACTATATAAGCTAATTTATTAGCATATTTATTAGAGATATTATCTTCTATCGTGAAAGCGCGCGCGCGGGTTATAATTTAATATTCTACTTATTCTACTAGACTATTCTATTTAGGCGTATAAGGCGTGCGAGCTTCAATCGCAATTCTTTAATTAAGTAATACTTCTATAAGTTCTAAGAAGCTTAAGTTATTATCTATATAGATATATATAATCTTTCTTTTATACTATTATTTAATTTTTACTAATAGTATTTTAAAGGCTTTTATAAGGGTAGATTTTAACTAATCGTATATTATAAATCCCTTATACTACTAGAACACCTAATTAACTATATAAAATAGGTATCTCTTACTATTATAGTACCTTTTATAGTCCTTCTAAAGTTGTATAATATTAATCGCGATTCTCTTAAATAGTTTAATAGTTAGATAAAACTAACTATACTAGCTAATCTACTATAATAACTTCGCTTATATATATATCTAATAATCTTACTATACTAGTACTTCCTAATTATTTAACTAGATACCCTTAGCTACTTAAAGTAGGGCTAATACTAAATTTCTACCTAGGTAGCCTAATAATTGGTATATTTTAGCTAAAGAAATAATTTACATTATTTGCTAGTAATAGAAAAGCTTTTCCTTAATTACTGCGACTATCTTATATCTAGAAAGCGAATCGAGTAGAAGCCTTTTTACTAGATCTATATCTAGTAGCTAGTAGCTATTAAACAACTCTAAATAATTAATAATATTATAGTAATTATACTAGTAAAAGTAATCTCTACCTAAGTTAAACTAGATATTCTATTCTCTATTTCTAATCAGGGCTATAATATTAGTTAGCAACTAAGGGACGTAAGTAACTTCTATTAACTTAATATCTCTTAGGCCTATAGGAGAATTAATTATAATTATAATAGTACCCTATTCTAATATAGGGTATATATTACCTCCCGCAGCAATTTTATCTTTAGAATTTACTATCTAAATAGTCTACTAACTAAAAGTTTTAGAGTTGCATATATAGATATTAGAACCTAGATTAAGTATCTACCAATTTAGAATACTAGTCTCTTCTTTCTTAGGGGTAGTACTTGCTGAAAAATTGCCCCTTTAAATTACCTAGATATTTCCCTAGAGGCTAGCAGCTTTCGTAGAAGCTTTACTATTAAACGAGGATTTTAACTTCTTATATTTTTCTATATTTACCTTTAGAGTATTCTTTTTCCCCTAGTTATTCCTATTTAAGATATTATCTTAAGCTTTTAGTATTTCCTAATCTAGTATCTAGTTTAGTAGCCTAATCGATTCGTTTACGTACTCGCAATTACTCTAGAAGTACCGCTTCTTATAGAAGTAGAGTAGTAGAGTATATAATCGCGAACCGGATTTTTCTTAAGACTACTATATAGTACTATTAGAATTTACTTAAAGAATAAATAGATGTTATAAAGCTGCGAATAAGCCGAGCGCCTTCTATAGATTAAAATATCTATAGTAATTAGTATATCAGTATACCAATTGTTTAATCGTAGGAATCGGTTAATTAATTCTACCTAGCTTATTTTTAGCGTTAATTAGTACTATATAGATTAGCGCCCACACCTTATCTTTCTTAGTAACTGTTAGAAGAAAATCCTTTTCTACTTTAAGGCCCTAAACTTCTACTAAGCTAGCAGCCTTAGTATAATAGATTATCTGATTCTACTAATTTAGCTACTTCTCTACTTTTCTATTAGTTAGGTACTTAAGAAAAGCTTAATATTTCTTCTAGATTAGTTGCTCCCTTAACTTAATAGTAGGCGCTAACTTTTCCTATAAGATTCTAAGAATCTTATAGCTAGTTATATCGTCGCTAAGTATTACTTTATATTAAGGCGATGTTGTTGTTAGAATATTACTATATATAGTACGGAGAGTGTTATTAATCTTAATCTAATTCTTCTTCTATTAGTTATACTAGTCCCTTGCCCAGTTCTAATCTATTATTTATATTAAGGTTATCTCCTTATATATAACTCTACTAGAGGGGTATCTTTCTATTTCCCCTTTTAGATTTATCTTCGAGGTCCGGAACTTACCTATATTAGGGAGGGAAGGTTCTAGTCTATAGATTTTAACCTCTTTAAGAGGTACGCTTAGATCTAAATATTTCTATACCTTTAGCCTACTAGCTATTAGTTTATACTGCTTAAGCTAATCCTCCTAATCGCTAGAAGTACTAAGTATCTTCTTCTTAGATATAGCTATAGAGGAGTGTGCAACCGTTGTAATACTAGAAATAGACTAGAATATATCGATACTAGAGAATAAAATAGCCTCAAATACGATACAATATATTAATAGGCTTATAAAGTATAGAATTTATATATAATACTAAAAGAATAGCCTTAAACGCGATATAGTACGTTAATAAGCTTATAAAGTGTAGAATTTACACGTAATTCTGATAGCTAAGTGTCTAAAGATTGTTGGTAAATAATAAAGATAATAATATCGCGATATTATAATACTAAACAAAAAAAGGTGCGATATTAATCGTAATATATATATAAAAAGGTTAAGTTGCAGTTATTTTAGTACGGTAACCAGGCTTATAATTATAGTGAGAGGCGAATCTTGTCTTAGAGAGGGAGATAAGAAGCTGAACTAGTTAATTAAAAATGGCCAGCGGGCTATATTTATATATATGAAAAAGGGGTATATTAGCTAATATCCAGTATAATATCCAGCGTGATATTAACCGTAATATCGTACGTTAATATCTGATATAGTTTAGCAGACTAGCCGAAAATCCCTATAACATATATCTATTATCTATATAATATATCTAGTACTATATTAGTTCTTAGTATCTATTAGTAGGTTATATAGTTATTATTCTAGCTTCTTTCTTCTTATTTAGATATTCTTTCGTATAGTGCCTTTTTTATCTATATAGAAGACACGCTCCTTCTTTAAGCCTTTCTTTTTTAAGATTACTCATCCTTAATTATTAGTAGTTCTTTCTCTTATCCTTTTTAACTTTTCCTAGGACTATTAGATTACTATTCTATAGCGCTGTTTTACTTTCCTTCTTAGTTAGTATAAATACTTACAGTTAAGATCGTTTTTCTATCTCCTACTTATATTAATAGGTGTTAATTCTAACTGCTAATTTGATTATTTCTAATAGCTCTATTAGCCTTTCTTCTTTAGCTAGGTTATTCTTAACCTTATCTTTAAGCCTTTTATAGAAGATTCCTACTAATACGCTATTATCCTATTCTAGTCTAATACTAAGTCTCTAGAACTCTATAGTATAATCTATTACCTTCTTAGTCTAGATTAGTTTTAGCAATTTCCTTTATACTTTCTATTTTATATCTACTTCTCTGAAGACGTTTCGGACCTTATTCTTAAATCCTTTTCAACTCTTAAAGAGTTTACCTATAGATTCTCTAGTCTTCTTTATATTACCTCTATTCTCTAGCTAGTCGGCTATAAATAGTTCGGCCTATACTAGTAGTATCTCTTCTATATTTATTATTATAGCTAAGATCTTATCCTCGTCTAGGAAGAAGGTCGTACTGTTAAACCTAAAATACAGCTCTATTAATATAAGAAAAGGGTTAATATATTCTTTCTTACCGTTAAACTTCCTTAGTAAAGCTATTTTAGTTTATACTTATTATTTAGCTTTAGCTAGATCGGCTCTAGCTACGGCTAGCTTATATTACATCTATACGATATAAGTCTCCTATTCCTATACTTTTTATGCTATAGTTTCTTCTAGGGCTTACAGCCTTTAGGTTATTATAACTTAACTTTATAATATAGTAGATATTTTTAGATAGTTCTTATTCTCTTAATATTAGGTATTTATTATATTACTAACCTATATACTACTAGTATATATAATAACCGCTGTTGTAGTCGTATATACGCTGGGGCCTTATTTATATTAGGTTAGTTAGAGGTAGTAGCTTTAGTAAAGAGAGAGTATTAGGTTCGCCGGTTCTTCGAATATAATAAGTATATTTAGAAGTCTAATAGAATAATAAGATAAATCTATAAAAATAACTATATAGAACTTAATCTACTAAAAAGATCTCCTATTTTATATAGTTAGGTCTAAGACCGCTAAGCCTAACTTATTAGGTCCGTTAGGTCTATTAGGTCTAACCTGCTATACCTAACACTTCTACTATTATTATATATATAGGTTGTGCTATGCTTTAATATCTAACTAATTATCTCCCTAGTTCCTATAGTCCTACTACTTACTATCTAATAACTGGTCCTTAATATACTTCTACCTATTATTACCTTGTTAGTTCTTATCCGAGTCGACTTGTTTAGTAGCTAATATTAGATTAAGCCCTAGCTATAGAGGTAGTACCTCTTAGCGTTCTGTGTTTATAATAATATATTACTACTAATAACCTTAGGAGATAGATTTTAAGAATAAGAATAATAATAATAAGTCGGGCGATACTTATATAGAAACTAGCTAATACCTTTAATATATTATATAAGTAAGTCGCCTATTTAAATAATTCGCCTACTTTTACTAAGAAATTATACTCTACCTATTTATAATATAATATAGTAACTACTTTAACCTTAATTAATCTATTAAGAATATTAGATATTACTAGCTATATTAACTATTAATTAAGATTAAATTTAGAGCGTATAAAGTACTATAGCTATCTATAATATCTCCTAAATAATACTTAGAAACTAATATACTAGTAAACTTTTAAAATATAATTATAAGTCTAATTTAAAGAAGTTTATAAAGCTAGAAGAACTAACTATAATATAGTATATACTAGACCTATTATTTTATAGATATCCTTCTATAATATAACGATGCAAAGAAATCGTTCTACGAAAAGCTTCATATATAACCTTATCCCAAAACTTTTCGCTTATCTTATCCTACCCCCGGTTCTACCCCTTTTTCCTTCCGTATATAGTTGTATACTCCCTTATAAGTAGCTTAGTAGTTCTTCTATATCCTTTCGTACAAGGCCTATAGGTGTTAATAGAATTCCTAGGTCCCTAAACCCCCACGCACTCCTATATGCCTCTAAGTGGATTCGTGCCGCATTTAGACCTATTGTCTTACCTGCGCCGTTACATATAATTGATAGTATATAAGATATAGCTAACTATTTACTTAGAGTTTATTCTATAGACTAGATTAGTAAAAACTAGCTAATAAACTTTATTAATAGTATTTTTAAGCTTAAAATATACTTCTATTAAAAATATAACTATTAAAGAACTTTCTATAAAAATTCTAAAGTAAAGTATAGTATTACTAAAAATATTATCTATAATTTTAATAAAATAGGCTTTTAGATAAGTATTATATCTACTAGTAGGATAGTTACTAGTACTAAACTATTAGCTAGTCGACTAAAATTACTATAACTAGACAATTATAAGTAGATAATAATTATTTAGGCTATTAGTATTTATAGTAATACTATCTTACTATTTATTATTTTTACTAGTAAATAGCACTCCTCTATATAGTATTAGAGTAATAATATACTATCTAGAGGAATAATCGCGTTAAGTAATAGTAGATAGATAAATAATAAGCTTATAATTAAATAGTTAGAGCGTTTTAATTAATATATAAAGTAGTATATAGTAGATACTTATTATCTACTAGATATTAATAGTTATAAGAGTTATAAGTCTACTAAATTTTAACTACTTTATAAAAAGAAGGATATTATTCTATTATATATATTAGTATATTTATTATATCTACTATAACTTCTAAATATAAGCTACTTCTTACTATTAAAGAAAGTATATAAACTGTTACGGATGCTCTTATACTAGAACCTATTAAAATATAGGACTTTATATAGATAAATAAATAGGACCAGTTATATAAATAGCTTAGCAACTTAGTTAAAACTAAGCTACTTAGCCTACTTAGTCTCTAGGTAGTAATTAAGTAGAAAGAATAGAAAGGAACTAAATTATATTTAATAATCTTATAATCCTACCTTTTATAACTCTTTATAATATAGTTTATAAGTAAGCTATTATTCTACTAAGATTTAAACGACTTAATCGCGATAATTATTAACTATTTATATATATACTATAGGAAGTAATAGTTTATTAGATTATTTAATACCTATACTATTAATTTAGTACGTTTAAGTATTATAGCTAGGCTATTTATAATACCTATAGTTCTATTAAAACTAGTTACTCTCTTATAGCTAAATACTCTAATTATAAATTTTCTTATTAATCTACCCCTTAATATTATTTTAATTAATTATATCCTTACCTATCGCCTTTATTAAAATCCCCTACTTTTATAATCGCTTTCTTTTCTATTATTTTTACTTTATTACTACTTTATTTACTTACTTAATACTTTTAATTCGATTATCTATTAGCGTAATCAAATATATTATTATTATAGTACTCTTTTAAAGCTAATTAAAGGCTATAATAATTAATATAGGTAATAAGATTTAATATTACTAAATCCTACTATAAATTATTATTAATTAAGCCTCTAGTTCGTACGTATTACTAAGTATTTTAGCCTTCTAAAGAATAGTTTCTAGTATAGGTAGTATTAGCATATATAACTTAATATTAAGTTTTAATAGTACCGTTTTTAAATTATATAGTACTATTCTAACACCTCGAAAGTTTATGCGAATATTAGCTTCTATAATTAATCGATTATAGGCTGCTTTAAAGACTAGAAGAAAGGTAGTCTTATTAATATAGTTAATATAATCGTATACTAAAGCTAAGATCTTAACGCTATACGTCCGCTTTAATAGCAAGAAGTAGTCTATATTAAGTAGCTATAGTAGGTACAATAAATATAGTAGTATATAGAGATAGATAATCTTCTTCTCTTTACAAATCTCTTAAAACTTAAGTGAAAAGTAGCTATTATAGCTGTTAATAACTAGTAATTAATAGGTATCTATTATACGGCTTTTTATATACTAATTAAAGTATTTAAACTAGGTAATACTAATCTTATTATTTATTTAACTATTATTACTAGTTATAATCGCTTAATTACCTAGTATATTATTACTCTTATACTAATAAGATAGGTAGTAGACGTTCTTAAAAATAATAAGTAGTAGGATTATCTAGCTAATTATATTAATTGCTAAGATTATTATAGTCTATTTATAATTACCCAGCTAGATAGCCTTTATATAATAATTCTCTAATCCTATAATAACTAGCTAAGCTGATATTTGGTCTATAATAAAGCCTATCTCGTCGAAATTATAGATATTCTTATCTTAAATTCTATACTTCCCCTTTATACCCTATAAAAGCTGGAACTATACGCCTATAATTATTAGATCTTCGTATAAAACTCGCTACTAATTATAAGAACAGTTTAATCGGGTTCTAAGACGCTTAGTATACTATATAAAGTTTCGAGGCTAGTAGATACTAATCTAGCTAGTACTATACTTAGCTAATAGTTTATTTACTATAGCTCGTATACTATTAAGTATAAGTAGAAATTCTCGTAAATCCTAATTAAGGATATAACTAATAAGTACCTCCTCTTTAGTTTTTATAAGCTTCTTTAAATTCGGCTTATAATTGTATTATACAGCTATTCTAGTATATTAAAGATAGAGAGTACTTTAAGGGTAGTAAAAAATTATTACAGCGCTATTCTTAGTTGAAATTTAACCTTAATTAATAGTTAAGATTATAAGAATAATTTATAATTCTTTATAGATTAATTATATATTACTATATTAAGCTATTATATATTAATCTAAGTAGGCTGTTAAAAGTTTAATAAGGTAACAGCTTACTTATAAACTACGTTAGTTAACTTAAATATCTCTTATATATACTACTTATATACTTCTATTATAAACCTATAAGAATAATCCCCCTATAATATATAATTATTTTTAGTTATTATTCTATCCTATATCTAGTTAATTAGAGGCTATTATAATTTAACTACCCTTATAAGGTTAGAAGAAATAAAACTAGTTAGACTACTCTAATTATAAGAAAAGAAATACCTTTAGTAAATAATTGTTATAGTATTCTTACGTTCCCCTCTAATACCTATATATAGCGCGCTCGCTTCTATATACATACTTTCTTCTTCTCTCTTATCTTCCTACTTACTTTATATATAGCTTACTCCTTAGCTATCCTCTTATATAATACCTAAGATCTATATATAGTATACTATATTAAGCGTTAGATAAATCTTATTATCCCTACTTATAGCCTATTATAATATTAGAATAGCTTATCTAGTTATATAGTAATAGTAGCTAGATAGCTACTATAGATCTCTAGATAGAGATTTTTATTATTCCCTATCCGGATTTTTTTTCTTCCTTTCTAGTAATATCTAGCTAAAATACTAGTCTAATAGCTATCCTACTACTTATATAGTAGCTATAGTAGGAGCTTTAGAACTAGTAATCTAAAATCTAACAGCTCTAATCTAATCTTAACTTAATATATACTATTATCTTCTAGTTCTAGTATTATAGATATTCTTACGCTAGAACCTATTAAAATATAGGATTCTATATAGATAAGCGAGTAGAGCTAGTTATATAAACAGCTTAGCAACTTAGTTAAGATTAAGTTACTAAGCCTGCTTAGTCGCGGATTAGTAACTAAGTAAGAGGAATAGTAGGAAGACTAAATTATATTTAATAACCTCGCAACTCTAATCTTTATAGCCCTTTATAGTTAACTTAAATATCCTCTATATACTCTACTTACGCACTTCTATTATAAACCTATAAGAATAATCCCTTTATAGTATATAATTACTCTTAGTTATTACCCTATTCTATACCTAGCTAATTAGAGGCTGTTATACTTTAACTACCCTAATAAGGTTAGAAGAAGTAAGACTAGTTAAACTACTCTAGTTATAAGGAAAGAGATACCTTTAGTAAGTAACGTAGGAAACTTACGCAAGTAGAATGTTAGGATTAGCTAGTAAAACTATCTCTTTAGAGGTAGGTATAATAACTATATTTATAAGAATATAGAACAAGTTAATATAATAATAGAACTAGCTAGTCTTAGTAGATAAATAAATAAGAAGCCTAAAATAGACTTAAAATAGCCTTTTTAAAAACTTTAAAAGAATATAAAAAATAGTTAATAGTAAGTAAGAAATAGCACTTATAGGAATTATTTAAAAATTTAAACAAGTCGAAAGAGTATTACTAATAATATATTATTAGTATTAAATTAAATTAGTACTACTTAATAAGTTTAATAGAACTAGATCTAAACTTAAAGGATTTTTAGTAGTAGTAAGAATTTATATTAATACTAATCTAGATATTATCTAGTATAAGAATAAGAAAGTACTATTTATAGGAGTATACTTAATAGGTAAACCCCTTAATTAATTCTAGTCTTTCCTAATAGATTTTAAAAACTATATAGAAGAATATTAGAAGAGTAAAACTAAAGTAATATATATAATTCTAGTATACTTCTAATAGAAACTCGAACTAGCGTTTAGAGATATTAATAAAGTATAAGCAGTAGAAAATAGACTCTACAACCTAGTTTAACTAAGATCTATTACCTTATATATATTAAGCTTTTAACAGCTCTTAAATAAAGTTGTATAGAATAATTATAGTATAATAGTAAAGTTCTGTAGAGGATTAAAAATAGAAATAAGAAGGGTAATAATATATATAGAATAACCTTAAGACCTAGTATTATACTTCTAACTAGTAAAAAGAATTAATAATAAACTATACTAGTTTAAAAATAAGGAAAGGTAAGTATACTACTAGAGGGTATACTTTTTAGTAAGGATTGCTAATATAAGCAGACCTATAAATCTAAGCGCTACTAGAGAAAAGAAACCTAAGCTATAGGCGACTTAAGAAAAGAAGACTTAGAAGAAAGATATTAAGTACTATAATTGTTAGAAACTAAAATATATAGTAAAAGAATATCAAAGCAAAAAGAAAGAAAAGAAAAACTAGCCTATAGAAGATAAACCGCAAGGAGTAGGTAAAGAAAAACTAGCCGTAACTATAGAATATAGAACCCTATATTAGTTCTTCTATAATAAAGATAAGTATTAAATATATGAGCAACTTAAAGAGGTTATAGGATATTAGTTTTAGAAGAAACTATAACTTACAGCAATATAAGAACGTATAAAAAGATAGCTAGAAGAAGTTTAAGAAGAATTAGATAAGAATAAAGAAATAAACACTCTATTATAAATAGAAGAAACTACTACTAAAGTATTAACACCTAAATTAGCATCTAGAGTATATTTTATATACTAATAAGGAATAATCGAGTATAAATAGGGAATTCCGGCTCCTATAGCTACCCTATAGAAAGAACCACCTATAAGATTCTACGATAAGAATAGACTAGAATAAGATATTATCGACGTTTACGAAGAATAGTAAAATATCTATCCTAGAGAGATCCGTTTCTTACACTTCTAAAAATAGATAGAAACGATAAAAGTAGTAGAAAGATATCTTAATATAATAGATTAGAATAAGGCTGTATATATAGTACGAAAAGTAGTAGCCTTCTTATAAAATAAAGTACTAGTAAAATACTGGGTACTAAAGGTATTATGATATAAGTAAGAATAGGACTACTAGATTAGAGAAGATAATAACCCTTATATAAATTGTGGTGAGAGGCGAATCTTGTCTCAGGGAGAGAGATAAGGAGCTGAACTAGTTGATTAAAGATAGCTAGCGGGCCATATTTATATACATAAAAGAGGGGTATATTAGCTAATATCTAGTATAATATCCGGCGTGATATCGTACGTAATATCGTACGTCGATATCTAATACAGCTCGGCAGACTAGCTAAAAATCCCTATAATATACCCCCCCAGCTTTAACTACGAAGGAGAAGCTGCGTCGAAAAAATAAAGGTAGATACTATACTAAAAGAGGTAAATTGTATAGAATAACTAGTAGTAGAGCTAAGTACGCTTGTAGAAATATTAATTTAATATAATATAGGGTAAGTTATAATCAATTTTTAATCACCCCCTAAGATTCTTATTAGTAGTCGATTTATTTGGCTGATAGGAATTCCTAAGATTCGATTCTAGCTAAAATATCTTCTATTTTCAGTTGCTTAATAAACCTTTAGTATTATTACAGCTGCAGAACTTTTATAAGGCCGTTAGCTAGTATTAGATTTATCGGTTGCCAACTAATTATAAGTCTCTACTCTACTACTTCTTAACGTAGCTAGTACTAGTATATATCTACATAGCGAAGTTTAGTATTAAAGCGCTTAGATAGCTTATTTACGATATCTACTATTTGTTAATTATTATAAAGTAGTACTAGTTGCGCGTTAATATAGAAGCGTAGTAAGGTAAAGGCTTTCTACTACTACTCTATTTCTAATCCGGCGACTGATAGTACTAATAATTCTACTTTAGTAGTCGATTTTATAACTGTACGCTGAATTAAAGCTTTCTAATTAATCAGCATCCTAAAAAGTTAAAATATATAGCTATAGGAACTTCGACAAGTATTAGAATTATCGCCGAAGGCTATATTAGATACGTTATAGAATAGTAATTACTCTATAGGGTTAATATAATCAGTATTACTACTCCAGTTAATAGTAGAGGTGTTTTATATATTATCAGCTATTACTATAATTGCTAAGTACTTTATACTAATTAGATATTACTATACCCTTAAGGCAGCGTTAATATAATAATTACTAGGGTTCTAGAAGTATTATAATAATATCGAGTATGCTCGCGCGATATTAGGGCGTATAAAAACTACGATCTAGACTAGACAACTAATTAGTTGTTAGTAGTAAGATATCCTATTAGAGGATTCCTTAGTAGCGGCTAGTAGTACGTTCTCGTATAGAGGCGTACTCGGCGCCTTCTTATTAACCGTAATATTAAATCGCGCTGCCACCTTATTAATAAATAAGTCCTATAGTAGCTAGGTCTTATACTACTATATATCGCGTACGACTCGAACTCTTAGAAACTAATTTAGATCTCTAAGGGATTAAAGTTCGTATTTATTACTTAATTACGATTCAAATTTCTGCTTAGTAGAGATATTTAATAGGTAAACTAGGATTATAATATTATTAATATAAAAGAAGACGATTAGCTTATTATTTACGTATAAGTAAGATATTTCTAGTACTATTTTAAGGCCTAATTACCTTAGAGTCCTATCTAACTTATAATACTAAAGTTTCGGAGTATCCTTAAGGCTGTATATAGCTTTCTATAGTTGTAGATATTTCCTATACTTATATACGAAACCTTCTAGTATATAGATATATATCAACCTATCTAATCAGCAGTTAAGAAACATATTAACAACATTAAACTAGTATATATTAAGTTTAAAATAAGTTGCAATTAATATTAGAAAGTAAAAGGTTCGTGCGGCTAGTATAGTAGTATAGATATCTCTCTATTAAGATTGTAGATTGCCACGTATAACTAATCTAGCCTTAAATTTATATAGGAAACCGTTCTTATCAAATTTATATATAAATACCCATATTACTAGAAGAATTTTAGTAGACTCTTAGAGGATTATTACCTTTTACTAGATATCTATATCCTCCTACTTCTATAACTCAGTATAATAGGTCTTATAGAAGCTAACACCGAAGGGGTAATTCTTTAGATCCTTATAGTACTTCGGTTCTAGTAGAAGCTAATTGCGATAATATTTTCTAATAGTATAAGTTTCCTTTATATAATTTACTAGTATTAGCTCGCTATTAGATAGTACTACAAAGGTTGTAAAGTATAACTAAAGCGGCCTACAGCTATATAGGAACCTACCTCCCTAGATTATATTATCTCTTAATATTTAACTACTAATTTCTTCCCTCTACGGGATATTATTTATTCTTTTTAAGGGTATAGAAGTATAAGGAAGCGATAGTTACTATCTTTATAGTAAATTATCGCTAAACGCAGTATTTTTACTATCTACTAACAGCGCTATAAGTGTTGATTCTAGTGTTAGGAGTCCCTAATTACTAGTAATATCGTCGATTTGTTCTTTAAAAATAGTATTCTTCTACTAATAGGCCTTCTTACTAATTAAATTGCCTGCTAACTTAGTAGAGATATCTTAATTAGATAGTTAATCCTTATAGATCGCTTCTATAACTTTAATCGTTTTATTATTATTACTATTAATAGAGCTCTCAATATTATTAATTTAAAAAAGAAACTTCTCTAGAGATTCTTTTAGCGGATATTCCTCCTCTTTACTGGATATAATATTGCTAAATATAACGTTTCTAGTATTAAGTACCCGTTTTAGTTTTAGAATTAGCACTCGATATATATTCGTACTTTTATATCGTATGAGTTTTCTAATTAGTACTTACAATACTAGTTTATTACCTCTTAATAGAGTTTTATCTAAAATGTACACTCGCGATTCTATAACCTAAAGGTGAGTAAGAGATAGTTTATAGCTAAAAACGGCCTTATATAGGGTTTTAAATCGAAGGTTTATAATTAGCGTCCTATTAAGTAGGTATATTACTATATAAGCTAATTTATTAGTATATTTATTAGAGATATTATCTTCTATCGTAAGAGCGCGCGCGCGGGTTATAATTTAGTACTCTACTTACTTTACTAGACTATTCTACTTAGGCGTATAAGGCGTGTAAGCTTTAATTGCAATTCCTTAATCGAGTAATACTTCTATAAGTTTTAAGAAGCTTAAGTTGTTATCTATATAGATATATACGATCTTTCTTTTATACTATCGTTTAATTTTTGCTAATAGTATTTTAAAGGCTTTTATAAGGGTGGATTTTAACTAATTATATATTGTAAATCTCTTATACTACCAGGAAACCTAATTAACTATATAAAATAGGTATCTCTTACTATTATAGTATCTCTTGCAGTCCTTTTAAAGTTGTATAATATTAATCGCGATTCTCTCGAATAGTTTAGTAGCCGGGTAAAGCTAACTATACCAGCTAATCTACTATAATAACTTCGCTTATATACATATCTAGTAATCTTACTATACTAGTACTTCTTAATCGCTTAACTAGATACTCTTAGCTGCCTAAAGTAGGGCTAATACTAAATCTCTACCTAGGTAGCCTAATAATTAGTATACTTCAGCTGAAGAAATAATTTATATTAGTTGCTAGCGATAGGAAAGCTTTTCCTTAATTACTACAACTATCTTATATCCAGAAAGTAAATTGAGTAGAGGCTTTTTTACTAGGTCCGCGTTTAGTAGCTAGTAGCTCTTAAACAACTCTAAATAATAAACGATATTATAGTAATTATACTAGTAAAAGTAATCTCTACCTAAGTCGAATTAGATACTCTATTCTCTATTTCTAATTAGGGCTATTATATTAGTTAGTAACTAAGGGATATAAGTAACTTCTATTAGTTTAATATCTCTTAGGCCTACAGGAGAATTAATTATAATTATAATAGTACCCTATTTTAATATAGAGTATATACTACCTTCTACAGCGATTTTATCTTTAGAATTTACTATCTAAGTAGTCTACTAACTAAAAGCCTTAGAGTTATATATATAGATATTAGAATCTAGATTAAGTATCTACTAATTTAAGATACTAGTATCTTCTTTCTTAGGGGTAGTACTCACTAAAAAATTACCCCTTTAAATTACCTAGGTATTTCCCTAGAGGCTAGCAGCCTTTATAGAGGCTTTACTATTAAACGAGGATTTTAACTTCTTATATTTTTCTATATTTACCTTTAAGGTATTCTTTTTTCCCTAGTTATTCTTATTTAAGATATTATCTTAGGCTTTTAGTATTTCCTAATTTAGTACCTAGTTTAGTAGCCTAATCGATTCGTTTATATACTTACAATTACTCTAGAAATACTACTTCTTATAGAAGTAGGGTAGTAGAGTACGCGATTGCGAACCGGATTTTTCTTAAGGCTGCTATATAGTACTATCAGAATTTACTTGAGAAATTAATAGATATTATAAAGCTGTAAATAAGCCGAGCGCCTTTTATAGATTAAAATATCTATAGTAATTAGTATATTAGTATACTAATTATTTAATTGTTAGAATCGGTTAATTAATCCCACCTAGCTTATTTTTAGCGTTAATCGGTACTATATAGATTAGCGCCTACACCTTATCTTTGTTAGCAACTATTAGAAGAAAATCCTTTTCTACTCTAAAGCCCTAAACTTCTACTAAGCCAGCAACCTTAATATAATAGATTACCTAATTCTACTAATTTAGCTACTTCTCTACCTCTCTATTAGTTGGGTACTTAAGGAGAGCTTAATATTTCTTCTAGATTAGTTGCTCCCTCGACTTAATAGTAGACGCTAACTTTTCCTATAAAATTCTAAGAATTTTGTAGCTAGTTATATTATTACTAAGTATTACTTTATATTAAGGCGATATTATTGTTAGAATATTAGTATATATAGTATAAAGAGCGTTATTAATCTTAATCTAATCCTTCCTTTATTAGTTATACTAGTCTCTTACCTAGTTCCAATCTGTTGTTTATATCGAGGTTATCTCCTTATATATAACTCTGCTAGAGGGGTATTTTTCTATTTCCCCTTCTAGATTTATTTTCGGGGTCCGGAACTCACCTATATTAGAGAGGGGAGGTTCTAGCCTATAGATTTTAACCTTTTTAAAAGGTATACTTGGATCTAAATATTCCTATACCTTTAATCTACTAGCTGTTAGTTTATACTGTTTAAGCTAATCCTCCTAATTACTAGAAGTACTGAGTATCTTCTTCTTAGATATAGCTATAGAGGAGTGTGCAACCGTTGTAACACCAGAAATATACTGGAATATATTAATACTAGAGAATAAAATAGCCTTAAACACGATATAGTATATTAATAGGCTTATAAAGTATAGAATTTGCACGTAATTCTAATAGCTAAGTATCTAAAGATCGTTGGTAAACGATAAAGTTAATAATTTCGCGATATTATAATACTAAATAAAAAAGGTACGATATCGATTGTAATATATATATATAAAGGTTAAGTTGCAGTTATTTTAGTACGGTAACCGGGCTTATAACTATGGTGAGAGGCGAATCTTATCTCAGGGAGAGAGATGAGGAGCTAAACTGGTTGATTAAAGATAGCTAGCGGGCCATATTTATATACATGAAAAAGGGGTATATTAGCTAATATCTAGTATAATATCCGGCGTAATATCGTACGTAATATCGTACGTTAATATCTGATATAGTTTAGTAGACTAGCTAAAAATCCCTATTATATAAATTAATACTATCTAGTATATTTTAAAATAGTATAGATATTATATATTAAACGATAATATAAAGCCTATTAAAAAAGAAAAGAAGATATAGATATATAGCTAAGACAACTAAATAAAAATAAGGTACTTAAAAACCCTATAAAATAGGAAGCTATAATAAGATAGGAAGTTATTAAATAAACCTAAAACTATATAATACTTAAATCTAGAACTCTACTACCTAAAGTATATATTAGAGGAAAATTATAGTATATATATCTATAAAAGAAGTAACAGCTTACTAGCCTAAGACTATTTAACTATATAGAAATATAGGAGAATACTATCTTATAATACTAGGACGATATTACAGTTATAAGGCGTATATACTTATTAATAGTAGAGTAATAAAGAATTTTATAGCTAGTAATTATATTGCTAGAAAAGGAATACCTATAGTATAACTAGAACGACCCTATATAATCTAAATTATAGAGGGAAAAGACTTGTAGAAAAAAGTTATATATATTATAGAACTAGAAGAGTTTAAAATTCTAGGAACAACCTAATAAGGACAAATATTCTAAATTATAGAAATTACCGACTATAATATTATCTTAGGAATTCTATAGTTAAGAAAAGAAAACCCCTAAATAAACTAGTAAACTAGACAAATTATCCTTAAAAATTTAGAATAACTAATTAAAGAACAACTTATAGTAATAGTAAAAGAAGTAGTAAAAGAATTATTCCTAATAGAAAACGTATTATATAGTATATTTAAGAAGTATTAATACTTAATAAAATAACTTTAAGAACTACTATAATATCTATCTAAATATAGAGAATATAATTATAAAATTAAACTATAACTAGGAAAAGAACCTAGATATAAACTAATATATAATCTAATATAAGGGAAGTAGAGGCTCTAGAATAATATATAGACGAGTACCTAAAAAAAGGAATAATCTAAGAATTAAATTTACTAGTAGTATACCTTATACTCTTTATAGATAAGAAAGAAATAATAGACCTATAAATATATATTAATTATTATACTCTTAATAATATTATAATTAAGAACTAATACTCCTTACTACTTATCTAGAACTTAAGAAACTAACTAAGAGAAGCTACTATCTTTATAAAACTAGACATCTAGAATATATATTATTAGATCTATATTAAAGAAGAAGATAAGTAGAAAATAGTATTTAGAATAAAAAAGAGACTTTTTAAATACCTAGTTATACCGTTTAGACTTACTAATATATTAGCTACTTTCTAGAAACGAATTAATAAAGTACTAAGATTATATCTTAAACGATTTTATATAGTATAATATATTCTACTATTAAAGCAGCTAAACTATTAAAGCGGCTACTTTTTCTTAGTACAACAAATACTATATATAAAAAGTTAATTTACTTAATACTAATAAGAGATCTTATATATAATATACTGTTATCTAATTTAGAATTTTCCCTACTATCCTTTTAGCATATATAAGCGTTATATCTAGTCTTACTACAGTTACTATAGTAGTATTAAACTAGTTGAGCTCTTTCTTAAGTATTAGTACTACGAGTCTTTTTAAAGGGCTAAGAGCTTATAGATACTTTAGCAGCTATATATAAAGATCCCTTATTATATAATACTATACTACTATACTAAATATACTTTCTTTTATACGTTTTATATTTAGTTACTTCTTCTAATTACCTTTTAAGCTTAGAGTTACAAGTTTAAAGAAGTATATTCTAATATAGTATTAACTTAGCACCTTTTATAAGCTATAAGAATTTTTCTTATACCTCTTTTAGTAATTGTATAAAGGACTTTTATATAAGTATTTATTGTAACTTAAATTTATATATATTACTTAGAGTTTTAGACTATTAAGAATCTTCTTATAGAAGTAGTTCTAGTAGGGTATATAGTTGTATATTAAGGTAATCTAATATAATCTATATATTTAAAGGAATAATTTCTATTACTTTAAAGGTCTTTCGATAGTTCTTATACGTAAATATATTAAAAAACGCGTTCTTAAAGGCTGGAAGAAAGTCTTCTTTATTAATATAGTAGACGTATTAGTACGCTAAGTTTTGTACGCGCTGTAAGTACTTTAGCTTTAATAGTAAGAAGTAAACTATATTAAGAAGCTGAAGTATATATAATAAATAAGAAGGTATATAAAATATTAGAATCTTTTATATAAGGTAGTAATCTTTAAATTCCTGGTTAAAGTAGCTTTTATAGCCGTCTAAAATAAGTAGTTTATATAACCCTACCTAACGTATCTTTATATACTTATTAAAGTACTTTAGCTACTTAAAACTAAGTATATTATTTATCCAGACGTTCTTAGAGACTAAAATTTTCCAATTATATAGTATACCTACTTCTTTATACTATATAGAAATATAGACGCGTTTTTTATAGATAATAAATAGTAGAGTTATATATATAGTAGTATAGATACTTTAGATAACTATAACCTACTTATAATTATCTAGCTGTATAAAAGTAGGCCTTATATAACGTTTAAAACCTATAACAACCTTTATAGTATTAATAATACCTATCTAAAAGTCTATCTTATTAAAGTTGTAGATATTATTATTATATATACTATATTTTACAATTATATCCTATACGAGTTTAAATTATATATTAATAACCTCTAGATTCTCTTATTTTATTCTTTAATAATCCTTTACTTAATTAAAAACTATTTTAAGCTTATTTATACGCGCTACAAATTGTTTAGACTAATTCTTTCTTATAGATATTCTACTATATATACCTAATAGTTTATCTATTATATCTACTACCTTATATAGCTAGAGCGTAAATCCTTATTAATTAAGGTTAAGAATATATTATACGATTATTTATTCTTTAGTTACTATAAGCTTCTAGTAATTTAGTTATATACGAGGGCGAAACGCGATTCTATAAAGTTAAGTAGAGAGTTGTTAATATTATATATTAAAAGCTATAGCAGCGCGTTACACGCTCTTAAATTAGCCTAATTTATACACCTATAAAATAAGCATAATTCTACCTTCTTATTAAATTAATAGAAGGTTGTATTGTAGGTTTATTATAGTTTATACGTAGTATTTATAACGCTAAGAAAAAGTGGCCGTTTCGATAGTTTAGCTACTTCGATAGTAGAATATGTTATTTAGATAATATTCTCGTATAGTTAAAAATAAAGTAAGAATATAAGAAATATATTAAATAAGTACTATATATATTATAAGTAGTAAAATTATACCTTAAAATAAGAAAATATAAATTCTATACTATATAGATAAATAACTTAGAATTTATTATTAAACTAGAACAATTATAAATAGACCTAAATAAACTAGTAGTAATTAGAGATTAGCTAACCCTAAAATTAGTTAAAGATATCTAATCTTTTATAGAATTTTATAATTTCTATCGAACCTTAATAGATAACTAGAGTAATATAACTATACCCTTAACTTAATTATCTAAAAAAGATGTTACTTTTATATAGAGAAATAAGTAGGAAAGGGCCTTTTAAAAAGTTAAGAGATAATTTTAATAAGAACTAGTACTAAAACTCTACAACCTAGAAAAAAAAGCTCTTATAGAAACTAACGTATTAGGAATAAGAATAGCTAGAATTCTTATATAAATCTATAATAGAAAATAATATCTAGTAGTATACTATTTATAAAAACTTACTCTAGTAGAAATAAACTATAATATATATAACTAAGAACCTCTAGCTATTATAGTATACTTTAAAGAATAGTATATATACCTATAAGGGGCGAAATAGTAAATAGAAGTCTATTACAACTATAAGAACCTTACTACCTTTCTTACTACTAAAATCCTTACTTCTAGGCAAGTTAGATAGTTATAAGAACTAGCTATATTTAACTTTAAAATTATCTATATTAGTAGAAAATAAAACTAAAGAGTAGATGTATTAAGTAGACTATTAAGATATAAGTAAGAAAAAGGAACTATAGCTATACTACTAAAAAGATAATAAGATAGAAGTATAATATATAACTACCTACAACTTACAGTAATAACTATTACTAAAAAAGTAAGCTGGAGAACTCTAATTAGATTAGTAATAGATAGAATACCCGAAGAACTTTAAGAATAAGAGCTAGAATAAATAGATAGACTACTATACGTCTATAATTAAATCTATATACTAGCTAAAGTTAGAAAAGAATTTATTAGGTAATTCTATAAAGCCCTTACCTATAGATAATAAAGAACCGAGAAAATACTAGAATAAATCCTTAAAGGATTCTATTTTTCTAAAGTAAGAGAATAGATAAAAAATATATTATAAGAATACGTAGATTACTAATAGAATAAACTTAATAGATATATATCTTATAGACTATTATAAAACCTAAAAATACTAACTAGACTATAGATAGAAATTACTATAGCCTTTATTATTAAGCTATTAAAGTTAAAAGACTACTCTAAAGGAGAAATATACGACTCTATTATAATAATTGAGAAGGTCTAAGGATATAATAGGATTAGATATAATAAGAATCTATTATTGTTAAAGCTAGAGAAAGAGAAGAGAAGGTATATAGTAGTAAGATATATATTATTCGCTTACTTTAGTCCAGGCAGGTATAGGGTCGTATAAGAGCAACTGCTATTATAGCATCACAGGAACGGGACCGAGCTATAAGCCGGGACCTTTATAATATTCCCCTCCTCCTCCTCCTCTTTCTCTGGTGCTGAGTTGTACGGATAAGTAGTTCTTTAGTAAAGTTCCGCCCTATATCCTATTCGAATTCTCCTAGAGCGATTGTATTTTTATAGTCGTTCTAGTCGTTCTATAAGGGTATAGTATAACTAGTCTACTTATAAAGGAACTGCTGTTTTAGGCCGCCTTCTCTCTTACTAATTACTCGTACGTCTTAGATTTTCTTAAGCTCCTATTCATTTTCGTTTCCAACGCTGATTAGCACTAGTTAATAGTTATCCTGTATTTAACTTAGTAATACATCTTAAGTAATAGGGTAAAGTAGTATTATATAGAAAATGTTATAAATTTTTAATAGGGTATCTAGTTGGTATATATTTTATCTAATAGTCTTAATAACTATATATTATTAATAGAGCTTATAGAGCTTCTTTTTCCTTATAGGGTCTATCTTAATATTATATATATTAAGCTAAACTTTATCCTCTAATTAGTATTATAGTACAGAATCTCTTATACGATTGTAAATTTCTTACTACTACTATTATATATAGGCTATTATTACTTGCGCGAATTTAACGCAGTCTTTTAGTTTACTAATAATCTATTTTACTATATAAATAGGGTCTTTAGGCTATTCTATTAGCGGCTTCTCTTCTAGTTATATAGACTTTCCTAAGTTCGGGTAATAGCTATAAGTAAGAAAGAATAGGCTAACTCTTATAGAGGAAGTATTCCTAGTACTAACAGCAATCTAAGCTAGTAGTAGCTATAGATCCTAGTTATTCTAGTAGTAGTTATAATAGTAGCAGAGAAGCTCTTTAAATAGCTGGTTTATACGCTCTATACTTCCGTCGGTCTCTAGATAGTATACTGTTAATAGCTTTTACTTAATCTTAAGAATTTAGTAGACGCGTACCTATATATCTTATATAAACTACTCTCCTCTATTAGAGACTATTACTTATAGGAGCCCGTAATATACTATAAAATACTCGATAAACTTATTAGCTAATATTTAGCTCTTAAGGTCTAGGATAGTAATAAAGAGTACTCTTTTACTTAAACGGTCCGTACTAATAAGGATATACTTATTACTATATACGGTTCTTGGTAAGTTAATAATATAGTCCATTGAAATTTCTAACTATACCTTTTTAAGGACTAGAAGAGAATACAGTAGGCCTTTTTTTCTAGAATACTAAACTATATTTCTACTATAAGAGTAGCAATTTTATATAAAGCGTTTAATGTCTGCTACTATTCTAGGCTAAAAGTAGTATTATAATATTAACCCGATCGTAATATTCTTACTAGAGTAACTAGCTAAGTAAGAGTTATAAGTCTCTTAAATAGGTTTATACGAAGTAACTCACTCTTAGAAACCTAAGCGCGTTTTCTCTACATTAATCTATCTCCTAGGACTAAGAGGTTAGATAGGCTAATTTTAAGGTAATAGAGGGTTTCTAGAAGTATTCTCTCCCCTACTTTAGTAGTATAGAGAAGTATAATATACGTCTTATCTTTTTCTTAGATATCTTATTATAAGGTCTCTATTAGTATTTACTACTCCTCGTATAATATCTTAGTTATAGACTCCCCTTCGTCTATAGATTCCTCCCCTAATATAGAGTCTTTCGGGGTAACCACCTCTACCTAATTATTAGGAGTATCTTTAGCATGCTAGTTTCTAGTTTATATAGGAGCTATATAAACTCTATTCTTAAAATCGGACGGTTTAAAAAGTTAGCTAATCCTTCTTTAAATCTATTTATTATTAGCTTCTTTTAGAAGATCCTAATTACGATACGAGAGAGTATTAGCTAGAATATTAAGCTTACCCGGCTTATATTTAAACTAGAAGTTAAACTAGATAAAGAATACTACCTACCTTATCTAATATTTAGAGAGCTTCTATACTTTAGTAAAGTATTTTAGATTATAATAATTTATACAAACTATAAAGTATATAAATAATTTTAAGAACTTCTTCTATTCTTTAAGGTATTATATAACTACTAGTAATTCCTTATTATAGATTAGGTAGTTATACTCTATAAGAAGCATTTATTTTAATATAAAAGCGATAGATTATAGAACTCCTTTATTATTATATTATAGAAACGTGCCTCTAGTATACAAGCTAGAGGTATTATACTCTAGAATCGTTTCCCTTTTATAGTTATACTAGGCTAACACTAGTATTTGTATAAAGTATTACTTTAGGTAATTAAAGGTGGTAAATACCTAATTATTAAGTTAAAACTATTTCTTCTCTTATTCCCTTTAGGTAAGAGCTGTTAGTAGAGTAACTACTTTAGAAAATTCTTTAATAAACTAGCGGTAGAAGTTTATAAAGTTTAAAAAGCTCTATATACTATAAACCGATATAAGCGCTTTCTAGTCTTAGATTATCTTAACTTTCTATAGGTCTATTCAGATACCTTTTTCCGCATTAATAATAAAGCCGAGATATTTTATTATATAGACCTCAAATTTGCACTTATTAATATTAAGTTAGAGGCTAGCATCTATTAGCTTTTAAAGGATTACTTTAATATAGTACTAATAGTTTTATAAGAAGCCGTCTGTGTATATAAAAATATTATCTAAGTATACTAAGATAAAGTCGCCTAAATACTCCTAGATTATATAATTAATATACTATTAGAAGGTACTTAGAGTATTTATAAGGCTAAAGGGTGTAACTAGCTACTTATATAAACTATAGTAGGTTATAAATGCTATCTTCTACTCGTCTCCTTCTTTAATTCGGATCTTATTAAATATAGTAATAATATTAAGTTGTATATACTACTTAACTCGACTAATTTAATTTAGTATTTCTCGGATTAGAAGTAGAAGGTAGTAGTCTTCCTATATAATAGCGTTTAGGGCGCGGTAGTTAATATAGAAGTAGAGGCTACCCCCTAGTTTTCATATAAACAGGACTGGTGCTATAGTTAGAAAGTTGCTAACCCGAATAAATCCTTTATTAAGGAGCTCTATTAGAGTTTTCTAAAGGATAAGGAGTATCTCTTATAACATTCTATATAAAGGACCTAAGGGGATCCTTAGAGGGCTTCTATCTTTCCCTTCCAGCTCGATTATATAGTCTACTCCTAGTCTTAAAAGCGGTAGCTTATTAGCTTCCTATTAATTAAAGGTATAGAGCTATTATATATATTCCTTAGGGAGTTTTATATAAGGGTCCGTCTTCAGCTTATTTTCTAGAGCCTTCTAAATATCAGCTATACTAACGGTAAAGATGTAGGGTAGTTTAGTAAGAGAATCTTACAGGCGTCTCCTATAGCGTTTTACTATAGTAGAGAAAGTATATACTAAGACTTGGGTAATATTAGCCGTGTATTACTACTTCTAAAGCTTCTAGTTTTATACGATTACCCCCGTTCTATAAATATATAGGATTTCCGTTTTTAGGTTAATAATTGCGTCCTTACTTTACCTCTATAAACGTCCTAAGATTATACTATAATCTCCTTCTATTCTTAGGACTATGTAAGTAAATATCCGACCTGGACCTACTCGACTCCTACCTATATCTAGTAAGTTAATAATAGCTACCTTTTTAATAATTCTAGCCGAGAAGTCGCTGAATAATAAGGCTGTTAATAGTATTAGGAGGTAGAAGTATTCTAGTCTAGCCTTTTATACAATCCTTTTCTCGACTATTATATATAAGTTACAGCTATTATCTATTAAGGCGAGAAGGCTAAAGGTATTATTAAGTAGTGCGGGGGCTGTAAATAGAGCGCTAGTCATCTAAAATCGATTAAATTCATCTAGTACTTATTTATTTACCTGCTCTTTTTATAGCTCTAAGCGCCGACTTCCGTTTAAAGCGATACTTTTCCTGTTCTATTAGCTTAGGCTATATCTCTATATTCCTTATTATACTAAATAGGCGCTAGCGGTATTATACAAGCCTAATTAAACTATATACTATTCTTGGGCGGAGTATAGCAGTAACTTTAGTAAAGTAACCCCCGTTTCTATAGGTAAAACAGGTATTCTATTATTTCTAAGCCTTTAGCTCTTTCTCGGTAATATTTCTTATCTTCTCTAGTAGCTAAGACCTTATATCTAGGTACTGTACGAATCCGTAATTAGCTGTTAGCGTTTAGTCTATAGTATTATTAATAGTAGCTAATAGTTGTGGTTGCGGGAGCGGCATAAGTAGCTGTCTCTGGCTGTCTCTTATCCAACTGGTCTTCCCCCTACTAAAGGGCTATATAAAAGTACTATCGAGTTTAGCTGCTTTAAGATGGTTATTAAGAATATAAAGTTTCTGTATAAAGGTCGTATACGACGTAAGGTCTTTCTTACTAATACTGCTAATTATTAATTAGCGGAGCTTAGGACAAATCTTCCCTTCTAGATCTTATATCTTAACTTAGTCTGGGTAAGAGTTGTATAACGCTTCTATAGAGAGACGATTATATTTAACTAGGAACTTAACAAAGGTTTTTATACTACTTTTCCAAATAGAGTATGCTTTACGGTCTCTTTAGAACTTGTCCAGCTTATTAAGTATAGCTTTTATACGAATAGGCTTAGTAGTTATTAATAGTATAGTTAGCGAGACGCTCTTCTTAGGGGCTAAATACTTATTTAGTTGCTCCTCGAGCTTCTAATAAAGGCTTGTTCTTTTAAGTTGCTATTACTGCTTTTCTTTCTCTAGGCATTCTAGCCTGGCTACTATTTTAGCAAACTGTCTCTATACAGTCGCTATATCGAATTCTTGTTCTACCGGTCTATTTTAGTCTATAACTTTATATAGTAGTAGGTCTACTTAGTAGTTAAAATAGAATCTAGTGCAGTATAAGCTTTAACAAATTAAGAAGGTCTGAGGATATAATAGGATCAGATATAATAAGAATCTATTATTATTAAAGCTAAAGAAAGAGAAGAGAAGGTATACGGTGGTGAGATATATATTATTCGCTTACTTTAGTCCAGGTAGGTATAGGGTCGTATAAGGGCAACTACTATTATAGTATCACAGGAACGGGACCGAGTTACAGGCTAGGACCTTTATAATAATTGTAGATAGACTTATAAAATACACCTATTTTATTCCCTATAATAAAGTATTATTAGTAGAATAAGTTGTAAACACTTTCCTAAAATAGATTATTATATAATATAGAGTACTATAGAAAATAATTATAGACTAAAATACTAAGTTTATTTTAAAGTTTTAGTAAATAATTATAAACTTACTAGAAATTAAATATAAGATATCTATAGTATTCTACCTATAAATAGATAGATAAATAGAACAAATAAACTAAATAGTAGAATAATACTTAAAATACTACTTTAACTATAGATAAAATAATTAGATAATACTACTACTAATAGTATAACTCGCATATAATAGTACTATATATAGTATAACTAGAGTATTACTATTTATAGTAAACTACGGATATAAACTAAAAACCTATAATACCCTAACTAAAGTAGTATTATAAATATCCTAAATATAGGAATAAGTTAAGATTATTTAATAAATATATAACTTACTAAAGAAAGATCTTTAATTCCTATAATATATTATAAAGAAATATTATAATAAGAAATATAAATAACTACCTTACTTTAAGAAGGGAGAAAAAGTTTAGCTATAATAACAAAATATTTAAAGTAAATAACTAAGTAGTAAACTAGATTATATTAAAATTAGACTATATAAGATTGAGGAATAAATATTACCCGTAAACTACTAACTTAAATTACCTATAACTATAAAATCTACTTTATCTTCTATATTATATTTATAGAAAAAGTACCCTAGAATACTAAACTAGTAATATATAATATAGATGTATATAGAGAAGACTAAAAATAGAAAATTAAGAAAATAATAAGATATAAAATATAGAATAGTAAATAATACTATCTAATTAAATAGTTAGAAATAGATAAGTATAAGAACCTATAGAATAATACTTAGAAACTAAAAGAAAACTTTAGCCTTATAGTATTATAAGTATATTATAAAAACTAAACTTATAAAGAAAATCTAGAGATAGAGTAGTAGGATTAAATAATATTAGCTATATTATAGGAGGCGACTCTACCTTAGAGAAAAGACCTACCTTATAATCCGCCTCTTTCTCTTTCTTAAGCTGCTCCTATATATATTTATAACCCTCTATCTACCTATACTTTACTTACTTGCAAATTTTCTAAAAATGCTAGACTTTTATCTAGACTACTACTGTAATAATGTAAAGAAATCGTTCTATGAAAAGCTTTATATATAACCTTATCCTAAAGCTTTTTACTTATCTTATTCTACTCCTAGTTCTACCCCTTTTCCCTTCTATATATAGTTATATACTCCCTTATAAGTAGCTTAGTAGTTCTTCTATATCCTTTTATATAAGGTTTATAAGTGTTAATAGAATTCCTAGATCTCTAATCCCCTATATACTCTTATATACCTCTAAGTAGATTTGTACTATATTTAGACCTATTATCTTACCTACGCTGTTATATTATATAGAAGAACTTAATACTACTAGTAATAGCCTCTTTAATAATATTGCATCGATTATTTATTTAACTATATTTAAGTCCAAAATACACCCAATTTAATTTAAATTATAATACTTATATACTATTATATTAAATTATTTAGTTATCTAGATAGGATTTTAAAGACTTTTTATTAACTAAAGCCTTTAGGTTTAGAACTTCCTATCCCCTATAATTAGAATTGCCTTTAGAAAAGCCGCGTAGAGTACGCCTAGGTAGAAACTTAGAGACTACTAATAACCTATTAGAATTAGAGGTAACTACTAATATCTAACTATAATTTACCTTCTAATTCCTATACTAGAACTAATATACGCGTAAGTTATAGTAAGAATAAACTTCTATCTACGCGTGTAGAACAACTGTTACCTCTTATAGGGGGCCCTATAATAGGCGGACCCCTCTCTATAGGGCCTATAATAAAGAACCTATCTAATTTAGAGGGAAATTAGAGTAAACTAACTCTTAAAGAATAAATTGCAATTTTATAGGAGGAGATCGTATACTTAATATAATAGAGAACTATTAGTCTTAATTAACTTCTATAAACTACCGAATCAGAACTAATAATACGCTAAGAAACTTTTACAACTCCTCTAGTAAAAAACCTTTTAACTACCCCTAAGCCTCTTTAAGCCTACCTTATTAAATATATACCTAAGATTAAAAGCTTTATAGATAGTAGCGAACCTATATTTAAATAATAGTAAGCTTTAATTCTAGACTAACTTAAGATTAATATAGATTACTATCTAATAGAGTATATACGTATAGTATTAGTATAGAGATATACTTCTAATACTATAAAAGGGTATCTAAAGCTAAAATACCTAGCTAAATTAGACTAGTATTAGTTTAAAAATATTAAAGAAATAATTTTAATTCTATAATTATATTTTATTATAGGTAATAAAGAGATAGAGGCGCGATAGGCGTTTTAGGTCCTAAGAATAAATAAGAGAAAAGTATTCCCAACTTTTAAAGCTCGCTTTATTAGTATAGCTATTAAAGGATCCGTATCCTAATCTAAGTAGTTCTTCTACCTATAGAATAAGATTCTCTTTAACCTAAAGATACTAAACCTTAGCTTTAAGCTTATATAGAAAGACTCCTTTAATACTATAGTCGCCTACTTAACAGCCTATAATATAGAAAGGAAGAGTATTCTTAACTTTCTAGAATAAACTATTAGCCTATAAGTTATAGCTAAAGTAAATTTAGATTAGTACTAGAAGATTTTTAAGAGTTTATTTAAGGTAACCTATAATCTAATACTACTTTAATCTACTCTAGTATTAATACCTCGTTCTACTATAATTGCTTTCTAATAATCTAGTAAGACTCTCGCATCTAAAAGGTATATAACTCTAGGTAATTACTATAATTATAGTAAACTAGAATACTTTATAAACGAATATATAGTCTTTAGAGTATAAGAGATAGAGGTTAAATAAAAGAAAATTAAGAAAGAAGAGTTTTTAGACGTAAATAAGTACTACCTAAATAGTTCTTAGGTAGGAAATAGAAATATTTAGAAAAACTCTCTATCTTAGATTTAAATAAGTATAACTTATTAAACATCGATTTATTATATTTATTTAGAGGAAAGTACTTCTAAATCCCTACTATTCTATATTTAAAAGATATTAGTATATAACTAAACGCCCTTATTAATATAAACGCCTAAAGCTTCCTATTCTTTAATTCTATAATAGTTAGATTACTCTCCTAAACTCTATATATATTAATATAATACTTACCCTTTAAAATTATTATTAAAGGTTTTTAGGACCAAATCTAAACTCTAATTAATTAGTATATCTATTTATACCTGCGAATTAATAGAAGAACTATCTAAAACTATTTATTTATTATTATAGATCTAGGTATTTAGGATTATATTATTAGTATTAAATAGTTATATTATTTTCAACTCCAGCTAGATACGGATAAGAATTAGATTATATAGCCTTCTAAGTATCTTACTACTTATAATTCTTTATCTCCTCTTCTTATATAATTAACTTAGCTAGTACGCGATAAGGAAGTAGAGCTAAATATCTAGCAACGTAATACTCTATAGAAAAAGGACTAGTATTAGTAGTTCTGTAGTCCGACTATCTATTATATTAAAAGTCTACTAAAACTGCTAAAACTATATTAGTCTCTTATAGCCTATAGTTTAAATAAGCTTAGAGCTCTTATACGCCCGTATATAATAAAGTCTAAACCCAATCTAAAGAAAGTCTATTCTCCTATTATTACTCTTATCTTAGCTAATACTTTCTACTTTAATATGAATAGGAAAGAGAACGAGTTTTTCTCTACATCTCTATATAAAATCGAGCGGCTAATTAAAGATAAGTAAGCTCTAGAGCTGGAAGATAAGGCTGAAAACGAAGTACTAGTAAATCTCCAATTACCATCCGAATACTATAAGTATTAGAATATATTTAGTAAAACTACGGCTTATTAATTACTAGAATACTACCCTTATAATTATAAGATTATCTTTATAGAACCCCTCTTTAATAGTTACAGCCTATTATATAAGTAGAATATTAAGGAGATAGAGGCAACTAAAAAGTATATTATAGATAATCTATAGTATAGGTATATTAAGTAGAGTTGGAGCTTTTTTACATCTCTAATTCTTTGCGTTTATAAACCTAATAGCGACCTATATATCTATATAGATTATTATAAACTTAATACTCTTATCTATAAGAATGTATATTTAATACCGTATATAGATAAACTCTTATCTAAACCTACTAAAGTAGTAATTTTTACCAAGTTTAATATTTATACGGCCTTTAATAAGATTAAAATAAACCCTAGTTCTAAAGAATATACTACCTTTTATACTTAATACGGAACCTATAAGTATAAAGTTCTACCTTTTAGATTATATAATAGTCTAGCAACTTACTAGCGCTATATAAATAACGTACTAATCGACTATCTAGATAACTTCTATATCGCTTACTTAAACAACATTCTTATCTACTTAGAAGATAAGGTAATATATGCTATCTATATTAAGAAAGTTCTTAAGAGATTATATTAAGTAGGGTTATAAGTTAATATTAAAAAGAGCAAATTCTATATTACCCGAACTAAATACCTTAACTATATCCTCTTAAATAAAGGCTTTAAAGTTAATCTAGAAAAGGTAGAAGTACTATATAACTAGCAGCTACCTACTATTATAATAGGTGTAAAATCCTTCTTAGGTTTTACTAGATTCTATTAATAGTTTGTACTAGAATTCTTACGTATTATAAAGCTAATTATTATACTATAGAGTCTTATAACCCCTTTTATATAGACTTTAGAATGTAATATTACCTTTAAGAAATTAAAGTTAGCCCTATTAAGTATACCTATATTCTACTACTTTAACCCTATATTAGAAATAAAAATAGAAACTAACGCCTCTAATAGAGTAGTTATAGGAGTACTGTTATAGAAATATTCTAATAGAAAATAATACCCTATAGCATTTTATAGTAAAGTTTTATCTAGTTTAGAATTAAACTAGAAAATTTATAATAAGAAACTATTCGCAATTATTACTGCGTTTAAGTAATAGAGGGTAGAACTTACTTTAGTAGCTACTAGAACTCTAGTATATACTAATTATCACTTACTCAAATATTTTATAACTATAAAGGTACTTAATACTTATTAAATTTATTAGACTGAGGAATTAACTTAGTATTAGTTCCGAATCGAGTATACTTTAGATAAGAATAATACTAGAATAGATATCTTTAGTCGTCGCGAATAAGATATAGAAAACTTAAAAGCGGTTTAAACTAATAACCGGTTAAAAGTCCTATTTAAACTGTATTAACTTCACCCCCGAATTAATACTAAATTAGTCTAGTCCTATATTACCTAAATAATAATTTAAGTAGCTGTACTAAATATTATTAAAGGCTAAGAATAAGTTATATTACTAGACTCTCTAGAGTTAATTAATATATTACTATAGGAAAACCGAGCCTCTTTCGTATAGGAATGTACCCTCTTATTCTATAAGTATTAGATAGAGAATAGACTACTCCTCTATAACAATCGCTTATATATTCTATTAGATTTAGGCCTTTATACGCGACTTATATAAGAAGCTTATAATTAAGTATCCTCCGTATACCTAAGCGCTACTAAAACCTATTAGTTACTATCCTAGAAGTACTACTAAAAGAGTATAGAAGCTACTTGCAAATAATATATACGGAATTATATCTTATACTATAAAGCTTATCCGATATAAACCTAAACCCTAGGTTTTATCTACCTACTTCTTATACTAAATTAACTAATATAGTACCTATATATTAACTTTAAGAATTTTCCTATAGATAAGTCCGGATATAATTAGATTATAGTAGTAATTAATCGCCTATCTAAATAAGTAGTATCTATTCTCTACTATTATATAATTAACGCACAGGGAATAGCTAAATTATTTATTTAATAGATATACTACTTTAGCTATACGCCCGAAACTATTATTTTAGACTAAGAACCTTAGTTTATATCTAGTTTCTAGTCCGAATTCTACTATATCTTAGGTATAAAGATTAAACTATTTACTACTTATTATAAAGAGACTAATAGATAGATAGAAATTATAAATAAGTATATTAATTAGAGACTGCGCCCTTTTATATCCTTCTACTAAAACAACTAGAGTTCTCTATTACCTATAATCAACCAAGTACAAGCAACTCTACCCTATATAACTATTAGAATATCCCTATATTAGATCCTATATAGATTTAAGCCCTATTAGAGTTGGGATTAGAAATATTCTATTAATCCTATTACTATAATAGATAAATTAAATTATAAGGATATCTTAGCTTTAGTAACTTATATATATACAGCCTAGAAAACTATAAAGGCTAATATTAAGAAGGCTTAAGATTGTATATAATGTATTATTAACTATTATTAGTAACCAATTAATTAGTAGATTAGTAATATAGTCTACCTAAATACTAAGAACCTTATAGTTTAGAGATTAAGCCGAAAACTATCTAATTAATAGGAGGGCCCTTTTAAAGTACTAGAATAGGTTAGAAACTTATACTATTTATAGCTACCCTTAGGGTTGAGAATATATAATATCTTCGTACTAAACCTGCTGTATAAAAACCCCTAGGACCCTCTACTAGGATAAAAAGTTCTAAAACCACCCGCTATCGCTATTAAGAGGGTAGAAGAGTAGGAGGTTAAGGAAATACTAGCTAGTAA